>OZ017738.1:227410816-227560816 GCA_963969285.1 Odontomyia ornata | reverse complement strand
CTGGGGCTTGGCCCGTCGATGCATGTTCGGCAGCTCTGTACGCCATCAAAAATAGTGGGATATGTCGGTCCCAGTCCCTTTGGTTCTCGTCAACCATTTTGGCCAGGTGTTTATTGAGCGTGCCGTTGAAACGTTCGACCATTCCATCGGATTGGGGATGCAGCGGTGTTGTCCTCGTTTTCCGTATTCCGAGCAGCTCGCACATTTCGCCAAAAACTAGTGACTCAAAGTTTCGGCCTTGATCCGAATGTAGTTCGCCAGGTACGCCGTAAATACTGACCCAATTTAACACTAGCTGTTCGGCTACAGTAGTTGCTTCCTGGTTGGGAATGGGGTAGACCTCGGGCCACTTGCTGAAATAATCGGCTACAACCAGCGTGTATCGATTTCCCCATTCGGATTCAGGAAAGGGTCCTGCGATGTCAACAGCAATCCTTTCAAACGGTACCCCCACGTTATAGGTTTGCATTTGTCCTCTCAGTCGTCGCTTTGGGCCTTTGACGGAAGCGCAAATCGTGCATCTGCGACACCAGTCCTCTACGTCTTCTCGAGCGTGGAGCCAGTAGAATCTTTCCCGCAATTTCGCTAAGGTCTTGTTAACACCAAGGTGGCCTCCCGAGGATCCTTCATGCATTTCCCTAACCACATCGTGGATTCGGCTTTTGGGTAGTATAGTTTGCATCCTATAGGAGCTGTCATCCGCCGTTTCCCATTTCCGCTTGAGTATGCCACCCTCCACCTGAAGGGAGTTCCATTGTGCCCAATAGCTTTTCAGGGTTGCGCCATGCGTTGAAACGTCCTTCCACTCAGGTCGCCCAGTTGTCTCCTTCCATACGAGCAATGGTCCGATATGTTCATCGGCTAACTGGGCTTTTCGAATCTCCTCCGCTGACCAACCTTCATAGAATTCGGCCGTTATCACTCGCAGATCAACCGGCGGCTCCTTTTCCTCAATCCACCGGCAATGCTTGCAGTTAGCTGGACATGGATGACGAGATACGGCGTCAGCATTTCCATGAACTCTGCCCTTGTGAAGTAGTTGGGGCCTCACTAGGTCTGGTCGGATCGTCGATCGGGTTGCGCTAGTGTCGTTTGTCATGGTGCAATGTTCTTCATCAACTTGACCAGGAAGGCATAAGTCTGCTTCTCCCCGATGTTGCCTTGCCACGGTGATGGGGGTGCTGGGGATGTCGATCCTCCTAGCCGACGTCTGTCGCATGAAGTTGGCCCTTTCAGTTTGATGGGGTTCTATTCTAGGCTCCTGACACGGTCTGGTTCTCCACCATTCTGGACAATAGCTCCGTTTTCTTCGCTTCTTGCAGTCTCTTTGCAGGTGCCCCTTCTCTCCACAATCACCTGCGGCTCTCGCTCATTTTCCACGCGCTTACACCTGCACTCGTCTGCCACTACTTCACGGACCCGGGCAGTGGTACGAGTCACATTTTTCGCTGCCTCAAAGTTCAGACTATAAACCAATGCGTCCTTAACCCTTTGCTTTTGAGCTAACCGCACGGCTTGTTGCAATTCCTTGTCCTTTAAGGCGCTGATGAATGCTTCTGTTGCTACGTCGTCTCGATGTTCTGGGTCGTACGCTGGGTAAGCCAAAAGTGCCAGTCGCTCAATGTCTTGTGCTAGCTGCTGCAAGGTTTCGCCAAACTTCTGCATCCGATGCCGTAGTTGCGCCCGGTAAATCTGCTTCAGATAATCGTCTCCATAACGCATGTCCAGCGCATTTATTATAGCAGCCGGGTTTGAATGCAACTCAACGGGGATAGTCTGCAAAAGCTCGGCAGCTGGGCCTCTTAGAGCAAGAATTAATGCAGTTGCTCGTTCCTGCTCATTCCAGTGATTTATCCTAGCGACGGCTTCAAACTGGATTTTGTAAATACTCCACACCGTTTGCCCGTCGAATATTGGTGCTTGCACATTTCTAGATGAGCTTTGCGCTGCGGTTATAAGTGGGGCTGGTGAGGCGGTTACTACTGCCTTCGCTGCTTCCAAGTCCTTTTTCACTTTTTCAATCTCATGGTTCATTCTCTCTTCGACCTGGCTGACCTTTCCCTCGAACTGGCTGACCTTTTTCTCGACCTGGTAAACCTTTTCCTCGACCTGGTCAACCTTTTCCCCGACGCCTTTAATTTGTTTGTTCAGATGACCGAGCTCCGCTTTTATTTCGGTTGACTGTTTCTCCAGCTTCTGTGTGATGTCTGCCTTGATTTCGATCGCTTGTTGGTCCAGCTTCACTGATTGTGCATTTAGCTTCGCAGTTAAATTAGATGACTGTTCACTCAGCTTCGCAGTTAAACTGAATGACTGTTCATCTAGCTTCGCAGTCAGACTGGATGACATTAGCATTAACATTTGCATACGCGCATTTTCTGGCTCCTTTGATTTTGGTGTTTCTACTTCTCCACCTTCAGCGCCTTTTTCCGCATCTGACAGCTCACCCGAATCCAGATTCACGCCTTCTGACTCGATCGCGTCACGCAAGCGTGCAATCAGAATGGCCTTTGTACCTTGTGTGGCCAGATTTCGTTGTTCCAACTCCTCTTTGAGCTCCGATATGCTCAATTGATTGATTTTTAGATGTAATTTTCCTTGCATTTTTTTATTGTTTCGGCAATTTTCCACCAGTTTCCACGTTAATTCTCCCCATTGTGCACTTCAAAAATGTTTAATCGTTTTCACTTCCAAAATTTTCTATCTTACTTCTTGACACCATTGTCGCGTGTTATGGTTCGCGGCCAATAATTTTAATGTTCCGGGGAAGTGAAAACGCAATGTCTTTTAAATTAAATTAAAAGAGTTTATTTGATCGCTTAAAAGTGCACAATCACTTAATAATTATTTCACAATTTTAATTCCACTTGTCCATAAATTCCTATCGCAATTGTCTTCCAAAATTACCACACAATCACGAAAATCACTTTTCTATTACTCGAACAATATCGCTTCCCACACATTATCGCAGTTCTTATCGCGGTCGAATGAATGATTCCCTCCATTCATTCAGCTCGCCTTTATATAGGGTCTCTAATCATTCAACTCAGTTCTCGTACATTGGTGAATTAGCGGGAACATTCCAGCAGCGTAATGAATGGAGCAGCGACTCACTTTCAGATGTTGATCATGCTTGTTGGGTTCTCGTGGTTTCGAGTAAATTCGTTTTGTTTATGTTAAACAATTGCGACAGTAGCTCGCAGAATTATTTGTACATGTAACAATATATACATATATATATATATATATATATATATATATATATATATATATATATAAATATATATATATATATATATATATATATATATAAATATATGTATAAATATATATATATATATATATATATATATATATATATATATATATATAAATATATATATATATATATATATATATATATATATATATATATATATATATATATATATGTATAAATATATATATATATATATATATATATATACATAAATAAATATAAATATATATATATATATATATATATATATATATATATATATGTATATATATATATATATATATATATATATATATATATATATATATAAATATATATATATATATATATATATATATAAATATATATAAATATTTATATATATATAAATATTTATATATATATATATATATATATATATATATATATATAAATATATATAAATATTTATATATATATATATATATATATATATATATATATATATATATATATATATATATAAATATATATAAATATTTATATATATATATATATATATATATATATATATATATATATATATATATATACTCGTATATACTCGTATATATATATATATATATATATATATATATATATATACTCGTATATATATATATATATATATATATATATATATATATATATATATATATACTCGTATATATATATATATATATATATATATATATATATATATATATATATATATATATATATATATATCGGTTAATTTTTTCTCTTTTTTCTTAACTAACATATAATATGTTGAAATTTTCATTTGATTAAGCACGATATTTACATTACTATACAAGTCGAGCCAAGTAGTAGCCTATGCTGACATCAACATTCTGTCACGGTCATTAACAACTGCTAAAGAACTCTTCCTGCAACTTTACAGCGAAGCAAAACTAGTAGGGCTACAAATCAATGAAAATAAAACAAAGTTCATGACGCAATCGAGGAAAAATAACTCAAATACACAAAATATCACACTTGGCAAATACAGTATCGAGAATGTTAAGCGCCAAAATAACGAAAACGGGCAATGAAAGAGACGAAATACGCCGAAGAATACAGCTCGCAAATAAAATATTCTAGTCAGTTTTGACGATCTTCAAGACCAGCTGCATACACAGGAAAACAAAGCTCCAAGTATACAAATCTGTGATAAGACCTGTCTTATGCTATGGGTGTGAAACATGGACCCTAACCCAAACATCCGCAAATATATTGAACGCCTTTGAGCGACGGGTCCTGAGGCGAATAATCGGAACGAAGCTAGACGGAGACCAATGGCGAATTCGATACAACCATGAGCTGTATGAAATTTTCGACGAACCGGAGGTCTCAAGGATTGTAAGACTGCGGAAGCTGCAATGGCCTGGACACATGAGTCGTATGGGCGAACAACGGATACCCAAGAAGGTATTCGTTGGGAGAAGTCAAGGCCGGCGGCCAGTGGGCAAACCGAGGAAACGCTGGTCTGACTCGATCAACGAAGACAGTTCATCGCTGCTTGGATTTCGGAATTGGATGACGCGGTCAACGGACCGAGACAGTTGGAGGCGGTGTTTGCAGGAAGCGAAGGCCTGAAAGGGGCTGTAGTGCTAAGAAGAAGAAGAAGCACGATATTATTCTTAGTTTTTGATCGATATTATTGTAATATTGTTTAAATTTAGAGTTCCAAGAGCTTTTTATTTTTATAATATATTATATTATTATTTTAAAATAAAGCAACTTTGATTTTAAATTTGAGATGAAACAACAATCATCTGCTAGTAGTTATTTAACATGTTTTCTTGCCTTTATTTTACTAAACTCTTTAATAATTTCAGTGAAATCAATTTCCTTTGAAACTCTTCTTTCAATTGAAAGCATAGAAAGATTGACCAGTTGCTTTTGATGCATCCGAGATCGAAGGTAACTTTTAATTAGTTTGAGTTTGCACGAACTCTCTCGCATGATGCAACTGAGACGCAAATGGTCAAGAAGTACTGAAGTATAACCGTTGTACTGGGTAGAGATGCACTGAAGTCCCATTTTATTATGAATTGTAGGATTTCTTGGGCTGTCCAGCTGGCAGCAATGTCCGCACTCGTATTGGTGGCAAGTAGATACCTACGATATCGCTTTATTTCTTGCAACACCTACTGTTTATCGAACTCATTGTAATTTTGTACCAGATTGTCTGCTGCTACAGCCAGAGCATCGTCAGAAGCTTCCAGTATGAACCTTGTTTCAACAATTCTGAAAACTTTGCCAATATCATTCATTGCCATGTATCGTTGCGACAATTCTTTTATAAATCGATCAATGCATTCGATCATTGATCGACGTACTTCCCTTTGAATTGTCAAAGCAGCATCAAGAGCTAGTTCAGCCGGCATTATTTTTCTTACCCTCCCTCTTCCTCTTCGCTCGATATCAATATCCATATCATTACATTTTTTTATGCCAAATGTAACAGCATTGTCTACAATCAGGATTCGTTCTGTCTATTTAATGTTGTTCAGGGCTTTTAGTTTAGTGAGTCCTTTGCCCAAAGTCATTTTAAGCGACTGTAGGTATTTTTGCACTAAATTAACTTCTTCTAGTATCGTGTGGCAAAATTTAATGTGTGTTAAAAAGCTTAAGTCACAAATAGCTGGCAAAAGCAAGCTTGCTGCTGATCTAGTATCAAGATTGGATTTTGATGGATCTTGCATATATTCTAAAGTACTCGCAATGATTTCCACGTTTTCTGTTACGACTTTAACCGACACGTAATGAGCGCTCCAGTGAGTATGAGACAAACGTTTCTTTGAGTAATTCCCGCCTCTGTGTAGATGATGAGAAGAATGAATATAGCCTTTCTACAGTTGCAAAACATGTGACGCTGGAAGAAACACATGAGAATGCATGTACTCCGTAAAGATTCAAGGAATGATGCGCACAGGGACTGAACACAGACTTTGGATTGATTTTTCGATTTTTTTGCTGCAATCCTCCGTGTACACCTGACATTGACGCGGCATTGTCATAAGCTTGAGCTCTGCACAACGCAATATCTAGGTCATCTTTTTCAAGCTTCTGCTGAATATCTTTTGACATATCTTCTGCTGTTCTATTCTTCTTAGCTGTTTTCCATTTGTATCTACGAGGCCCGAAACTTTGAACTGCCTCTTACTAAGTTACTGAACATATTTTCAATCTTGTTTAGAATATGATTTAAAGAACTACTCAAGATTTGGAGGCCCCCCTTATTCCGCCAGTGGGGGCGACCCCCCTTAAAAATTTTTGAAGACCTAAACTTTTGAGAGACCACCTCTTTTGACCATTTCACAAAGTTTGAGCTTTCTAGCATCTGTAGTTTCTGAGGAAACTTACTGTGATGCACGGACGGACGGGTGACAGACGGACACAGGTCGCGAAGCTAGTATACCGTTGTAAAAAAATTTATTGTCCGTAAAGCCGGTTTACAGAGGATAATTTTACGTGATAACGTCATAAGAAAACATTGATAAAAAATTGCATATTTTTATAAATTGAATTGAATTATTATCACTAAATTATTACTTTGTATAATACAAAGGAGGGGTTAATTGAAAATTACAATTCTTTCGATAAATCAACATTCGGATATCAGGAGATACGAGAACGAGCGGATCGGCGGTAAAGTAAGGATATTTGAAAAGTCGCCTAGCGTGTAGTGACGATCTTTCCTTTCATTAGATGAGTTTTAGCGGAAACCGAAGCACACCATGAGTATTTCGTCGAGTGGGCGGGGTCCTACGTAATCCGCGACAAGTCAATTCATTGCTTTCGGTTCAGTCACGCGACGCACAAACTTGAAGTTTGGCCATTTTTAAGGTAGCGTAAAATATTTTGGTTAGGATTAGAGTAGCTTATGCCTGGCATCGCGTCGGTATGTAGATCGGGAAAGTGTGAGTTCGATGTTTGTTCTTCTTTAGTTATTGGAAGCCTCGGAAAGGCTGCAGTAATGTCGGCATTTTTTCTTCGAAAAATGTTTGAACTCATTTTAAACGGACAATTTGAATCGGTGGCTGATAGATTGTATTCGAGCGTAGTCTACTCGTTACCGAATTCCCCTCCGAACTAGTTGGCCGACAAGCAGTCACCTCGGAGTAGACTGCGAGCATACGAAAATGTAGGCCTTAAGAGGCATACTTCGCTGATGCGCTTCAAGACTTTACGTCTTTAACCGATGAGAGCTCGGTTTAGATTTTGATAAGAATTCTACTTAAAGACACTGGTAATATAAAAAAAAACAGACGAGATGATGTACAAGAATAAACTCGCTATAAAGTCACAGAGAAATAAACAAGATGGAATGGCTTAGTTAGAGTTATCTTTACAAGGCGCAAAAATTCATATTATAGTTAACACTCTTCCTAAATTTAAGCCTTAATAAAAGACAATTAGTGTTAAAATTAATCACCTAGAAATAGAGTTTTTTCTGGTTGGGAGGTGAACGCCATTTACGAACTGTGTGGGGCTCCCATTTTTGCGAGCGACTGGACTACCCACTAAACATCTCCCATATCAACCAGACTGAAGTTAGATAATTTAAAATAATTTCTTTTAATTAAATTTATTCTTCTTTTTTCTGATCACTAATTGAATCATTTCGATTTGGTCAACAACCGGTCTTGCTCTAAATCAACTTTATTTAAAACAATCTTTACAAATTTAATTAATGTAATATAAACGACGTTTACATTCAATGATACAAGTGATTCTTATGTTGTTTTTACAAGATCAATATTGAATGAATAATAAATTCAATTCAAGGATACAATTGATTATTATGTTGTTTTTACAAGATCAATATTGAATGAATAATAAACTATTTATTTTTAATTAATTGATCTCAAAATAGATGCCTCCTATAAATTATTTTTGTATATGTAAATATCAAACAAACTAAGTATTTTTCTGACTAACTGTTGTACATAGTTACATGTCAGTCGCTACACTGATAACCGTTTAACACATGGGGCCAGGACTCGTTTTGCTCCGTCGTGAGGCGCCTTCAAGCTGATGGATACCTCCTTTAGCAGGAGGGGAGAAGGGAAGAGGAATTCCCAGACAAGTGATCTTGCAGCCCTGACGTCCCCGGCTACTTTGAGTCTTTTTGTCTTTTAGGACTGCCCGATTGCATGCTTCGTCACGGTTCCGATCCCGTTGAGCCTCACGCCGAAGCTTGTGACACTCCCTTTGCTTTTCAGCAATTTCAGTCGACCACCAGTATACTGTGGGCTTACCGTGCCGGGGTTTTCGATGAGGCATAGAAGCGCTGCAAGGAGTCCTGATGATGCTCATAGTTGAGTTCACCACGTCTTGAGTTGCCAGTTCTTCTGTCCCCTGCGAATCACCCTGTAGCGGAGCACCTGACGTGAGCACCTCGATGAACCTTTTGACGTCCATCCTTTCGATGTTCCACCTAATTATAGAAGGTCAAGAGCAAGGACGCCGGGACACAACATCACGGATCTCAAGCAGAATATACTGATGATCACAGGCTGGGTAGTCCTCTAATACTTTTCAATTGTGCATGCTCTGTACTAAGGCGAACGTCAAGTCCGGCATGGTTCCATCACAAAGTCGGCGTATTTCCGGTGTTTAGTACGATGAGCGCCGTCCTGGCCGCCATTTCTAAGATTCGTTTTCCCCGCGGATCTGTTTGAGGCATGCCCCATTCGAGTGCTTTAGAGTTGAAGTCTCCGCCAACGAGCACGTTGTAATCTGCGTTCGAAACACTGACCTCCAGAGCATTAAGCTTGGCTTGGAATGATATCAGTTCGTTCGGCGTTAGATATACACTAAAGAAGGTGGTCCCTGAGCACCGAACCAATACAAAACATTGAAGAGGCGCTACTCTTCACCGTATCCTGCAGACAACCCACCCAATTCTTACTTTGCCTTTATTCAGAAATTGTTCGGTATCCTTTTCGGTCAAGTCAATGATGGCCATGCGTTGTCCTCTATGATTTTCTGGTGTCAGCCTCGCTTTGATCCTGCCCACGCTCGGGAACTCCCTTTTGATGACCTCTTCTACCTCGGCCAGGTACGTGACGCAGTCAATATCTCTTATTTCAACCGTTGGCATCGGCTGCTCTTTTGCCGAGGACTTTCTTTGTTACGTCGCAGAATGCTTGTTTATTGTCGGCCTCTGCTCCGAATTCGACCAGTAGGTGGCACGACCGGGTTGGTCGTACTGCTTCAATAGCAGTGTTGGTGCATAACCCCTGATATCCTGCAGCATTTGTACGTAGGATTGGCCATCTTGGGGTTTTACGAGCAGTGCTTTTTTCTCTCCTGTTTCGCATCAGGACTTTTTCTTGCTGGGCGATCGGGAGGATTTTATGTTATGACACTTTTTGAGGGAGTTTCTTTGCGGCTTTTTTCGCTCTTTTTGTCAACACTTTCTGGAACCATCAAGTGCCTCTTCCTTCCTTGTTTATCCGAATCTCCTTCGATTGGGCTGGACGCATTGTGTTTTTATTGATGTTTGATGATGGCTTTAGGCTTAGCCCTCAGCGCTTCGTTAGGCTTTTTTGCTCTTCTTCAGCCTTCAACCAGCTCCTCCGGTAATGCCATATGCGGTCTAGGAGTTCCTCTAGTTCAAGGGGGGGTAAATGCTCAAAGCCAGACCAGCGCTAAATGGGAGTACGTCTCAACCGAACCTGCACAACCAACCCAATAGGGCGAACTTCGAACGTATTCCGAGGCTTCTTCTTCTTCTTCTTAGCACTACAGCCCCATTCGGTCCTTCACTTCCTGCAAATAGCGCCTCCAACTGTCTCGGTCCGGTGACCGCGTCATCCAATTCCGAAATCCGAGCAGCGATGAACTGTCTTCGTCGACCGAGTCAGACCAGCGTTTTCTCGGTTTCCCCACTGGCCGCCGGCCTTCACTTCTCCCAACGAATACCTTCTTGGGTATCCGTTGTTCGTCCATAGAACTCATGTGTCCAGCCCATTGCAGCTTCCGCAGTCTTACAATTCTTGAGACCTCATACAGCTCATGGTTGTATCGAATTCGCCATTGGTCCCCGTCTTGCTTCGCTCCGATTATTCGCCTCAGGACCCGTCGCTCAAAGGCGTTCAATATATTTGCGGATGCTTGGGTTAGGGTCCATGTTTCACACCCATAGCATAACACAGATTTTATCACATATTTGTAGAATTGGAACTTTGTTTTCCTGTGTAAGTTTCAGGAAGAGTTCTTTGGCAGCTGTTAATGACCGTGACAAAATGTTGATGTCGTCCGCATAGGCTTCTTCTTGGCACGACTTGCATAGTAATTTACCTCGCGTATCGACAGGTAGGTCCTTATGACGTACTCCAGATCCAAATTGAATAGCAATGGGGCCAGCCCATCTCCCTGCTTTAGTCCGATATTTGTGTCAAAGGCATCGGTGAGTTGGTTATTGGTGCGGACTTCGGAGGTTGTTGACAGAGCGTGGTTTTGGGCTGATAACCACGTTTCAGGCTTTTCACTACTTTGTATGCTTGTCTAGTGGTTAGAGCATGAACGCATAACCCGAAGGTCCCAGGTTCAAATCTCGTTGGGAGCAACGTGATTTAGTTCAGGGGACTTTTCGGTCAGACTATGAGTGTTCACTCAGTGGTGATATGTACTGATTTAATCAGATCATATCATAGCTGAGCAGCAACACGGGAGCATGGTACTGACCAAACCAACTTCCGAAAAAACCAATACGGTCATGAAAATGAGATACTCTAACTATCTCTAAGCGAAGGCCCGAGAGGGGCTGTAGTGCTACGAAGAAGAAGAAGAAGAAGAATTTCTATATGTTGTCTAAATGAAGACACATTGATTCTTGTTGTATTCATTAATGTCACAGAAATTGTTTGATCCATATTGTTTCTTTGGTGTGAGTGATATTTTAATTTTAAAGAATGTTTTTAATTCGTTAGTTTCTCCGTTTCGTGCTGGTTCATCTTCTGAGAATAACAGTCCATGATCAACATATAAACATAGACAGCATTTCTTTTTGTTGACCAGACCGAAATACACACATTTATCAGCCTTGCTGTTGACAAAACCTAGTTTCTATAGTACCATGTCAAATTTGTTGTTTCCACACAGCGGAGCCTGTTTTAAGGCATATAGTGATTGATCAAGTTTGCATATCATATTTTCTTCACAGAGCAGGCCTTCTGGTGGTGTCATGAGTATGGTTTCCTCGCACTCCTGCCGGACTTGGTCGGAGAGCGATTTATTGCATAGGGAGCCGTGTGTACAGCATCGGCCCAATATTGTTTTGTAAATTGGCATTTAAGAGCATACATTTTGCTCGTTCCACAAGACTCCTGTTCATTTGTTCTGCACTCCCATTTTGCTCTGCAGTATATGGTGTGGTTGTCTGATGTATAATTCTTGCACCTTTGAGGTAATTAGAGAAATGCTTGACACATTCCAAGCCATTATTTATTCGGAGAGTTTTTATACGAGCATCAAGTTGATTCTTGACTTCATGTTTAAATTCTTTAAACTTTTCTAATGTGTCGGACTTGTTACGGAGAATATGCATATAAATGTTCTTTAAGTGGTCGTCAAAAAACGTCAAAAAGATTTTGGCATGGTTTTCCATAGGGCCACATATATCTGAGTGGACCATTTAAAGACTGTAATTTCACGCCTTCACTTTTAAAAGGTAATCGTGTCTGCTTACCTTCTTTACAGATGACGTCCGATTTTCTGTTTTTCCAGAGAAAATTACATTGTCAGTGTTAACGGTCATTTACTTGAAACTGTTGAAATTAACATGTCCCATACTTTGGTGCAATAGGAACATATCATGTTCTTCGGCATCAGACATACATATAGTATGTTAAGCCTTTTTCAAATGCCTAACTACCTGGGGCGAGTTTCGTTGGGCGTAGCATCATTATACCTACTTGTATATTTCCGGTCGCAGGCAATGCGGGTTGGTCGTACTGCCGCCGATGGTTCATTCAATAAACAATCATTCAATAAACGAACATATTTTCACTGATCTAATTGACAAGAATGAAGTAGCAGGTAAGTGCCATACAGTGAGTCTCTCTCTCCTTCCCCGGGAGCTTTGATGTGTATATAGAATACACATCATAACAAGCTCCGCGTTCATGCCAGTATACATAAGATATGCCAGTATACATAAGGTATGCTAGTAATGTAACATATACATAGCCTTGTCCGGGCATGTTCAGCTGATACATGTTGTTGATAACACTGGCAGTTTCAACTATCTGATGATTACTGTTGATAATAACACATCCAGTGTAGTCAAATTTTACTTGGTCACCACTTTTGATAATCTGGCTCACAGATATCAGATTTGTCACCAGTTCGGGAACATATAAAACATTTGTACGCAGCACCTTGCTTTCACGGCCTTTATCATCCTATATATCCATGTTCACTTGCTTTTCGCCTTGCACAGGTAACTCGTATATTCTTTATAAAAGAAATAGTCTCATTTTGAAGCAAATTGTGTTTTGACCTGTGCGAGGATGCACCGGAGTCCATATACCAGGCGTTTTCTTGTGTACATGTCGCTGCAATTACAGCAGCATAGGATGAACTACTTGGTTTTAGTTGTGTCTCTTTAACTTTGGACGTGCATTTTGGACTTCTAATGACCATACTTGATACAAGCGTAGCACCGCGGTCCTTTGGATTGGTTCTTATAGTGTTTGCTGGTAAGATCTAGTGGACCATGCGAACAAGGATCCGTGGGGTCTTGGCTACAAGCTTGTTATGCAGAAGCTTGGTGCCGTACGGACGCCTTGCATACATGATACGGTGAGGATGGACGAGATAGTGCGGACACTCTTCCCCGGCCATCCCGTCCGTGTTGACTCTATCCACGGTGAAACAGCAATCGAGTGTCCACTCTTCACACAGCCGGAAATGGAAGAGGCAGTCCTTTCATTGAAAGCGAGGAAGCTCCAGGTCCAGATGGTGTTCCAGCTGAGGTGTTGCAACTTGTCTATCATCATTGTCCTGACTTGCTACTAATCACATTCAACGATTGCCTACGGGACGGGGTTTTCCCGGTACGATGGAAGGTGGCGAGGCTCGTGCTGATCAGCAAGAGGAAGGGAAATCCCGGATCGCCGTTTGCATACCGCCCGTTATGCGTGCTATATGCTAGACACTGCTGGGAAAGTGCTGGAGAAACTCATCAAGGGAAGACTCACTGACGCGATCGTGTTGCTGGGGACCTATCTCTTTGGCAGTACGGCTTTATAGCAGGATGCTCCACCATTGATGCGATTGCAGAGGTGGTTAGAGCGGTCCAAAAGGCAGAGGCATATATAACCGCAGCAAGCGACGGATTCTCCTGTTGGTGACACTGGACGCCAGGAACGCCTTCAACTCCGCTAGATGGGTGGATATTCTGGATACGCTGGAAAATAGTTTTCAAGGTTCCAGAGTATTGTATGCAGCTTCTGATGGACTACCTGAAGGACCGAAGCCTGCTTTACGACCCGACACGGGGCCAACGAAGAATGAAAGTAACATCAGGTGTTTTCCAGGGATCTATCCTTGGTCGAGACTGGAGATGCCAGAAGAGTCGCGCTTGGTCGGCCATGCGGATGATGTTTCGGTTCTGGTCGTTGGACGCACCGCTGAACAAACGAACTTAGACTAGGTATGCTAGTGCGCCGAGTGAGAGACTGGATGACTGGTCGCGGGTTCAGTCTAGCACTGGAGGAAACCGTAGTGATCATCTTGACAAAAAAGAGAATCCCTATGGTAAGGATGATCAGTATTGGAGACACTAATCGAATCGTAGCCAGCGGTAAAGTACCTGGGGCTACTGATCGACTCCAAGATGAGTTTCCCTGAGCAGAGCAGGGCAACGGCTGAGAAGGCTGCTTCGGGATTATCGGCTCTGAGTCGACTTATGGCCAAAGTAGAGAGATCCAACCCATCAGTAAGACGTCTGTTGATGAATGCTGTAGAGTCAATGTTTCTGTACGGAGCAGAAATATGGGGCGACGCTCTCAGTAAGGAGGTATACCGAAAACGCTTGGCACAGGTAGAGGAGCACTGAGGATAGCATCTTCATATCCGACAGTCTCTGATTCGGCGGCGAGAGTAATTGCAGATGTGATACCTGTTGCCCTCCTTGCTAGAGAGCCCCACGCTATTTACCTGCGTCGAAACGATGACGCGAGAAATACGGTTGCCCGCGAAGAGACAGCGCTCACTCAACAATTGGCAGCAGTCTTGGGTGAATTGCATGAAGGGAAAGTGGACTGCCCGCACTCATCCCGGATGTGAGACCGTGGCTAAATCGAAGGCATAGTGAGACTGATTTCTATCTGACCCAGCTTTTGAGTGGGCATGGATGTTTTCAGTCTTACCGCACAAGATTGGTAAATCAAGGTCCCCCGATTGTCGGTTTTGCCCAGGAGAGAAATACGACGCCTGCCACACATTTTTTGCGTACACAAAATGGGACAGGCTGCGACGGGACCTCTACAGGAAGACGGAAGGTCTTTCCCCAGATAGTATAGTCGGGGTGATGCTTGGAACAATGTGCCACTTTATGTTCGGGCAGTCCTAAAATATAAAAAGGACTCACAGCAGCCGGGGCTGTAAGATCGCTTGTCTGGCAATTCATCTTCCCCTCTCCCCTACCGCTAGAGAAGGCGCCTCAAACTGAGGCCTGACCCGAAGTTATGTGTCAAACGGTTCCAGGCTAGGTTCTCGGGATGACAGAGGAGGTGTTTAGTGGGCAATCCAGTCACTTGCGAGCATGGGAGTTGTTGCGAATTCCGGCGTACCAACTTTCTCCCATTCGCAATTTCAAATTGCTGCCGTAATATTTCCACCTTCCTTTGGGCATTCCTACCTTTTCCTCCATAAATTTATTTATTTTTTTTACATGTTTCCATTTTCCCTTTAATTTTTACTCCCCCATCATCACAATACTACCCTTTTTCCTTATTAACAACTACAAAAAAATAATACCTACTAATAATTTCAATTTTCCCACTAATAACGTTCCATTTATTAATTCCCACTAACAAAATTTCATTCTATTCATTTTCCCTAACAAAACCTAATTCCTTCCTTAACACTAACTAATTCCATTCCCACTAACAAATTTTATTTTTTTATACTAACAAAAATGAATTGACTAACAAAATTCAATCCCATGCCCAAATGAATCATTGAAGTTGCTTATAAGATGAATGGGAGATCGACCATCCACGGCACCATTGGCTGCGTCGTGAGTCCTCGATCTTGGGTCTGCTGGAACCCTGGGTTCAAGTTCTCCCGGGCGCACGGAAGCACTCTTTTTTGGGGTATCGGCAAAATCAATAGTTTGGTAATGTACTCGTATGTGTGACACTTTACATTCAATCAAGCGATTCTTGGGGATGTAAATTGCCATATATGCAAGTCAATGGAAACTATTGGGATTGTCGATACGGGAACAAAAAATGTGTGGGTAGCGGAATCGAAGTGTAATGAACTTCGATTACGTTACCCAGATGCGGCAGCGGTAATTTAAAAATGAAAAGGATTGCGGAATATGATTTGGGGAAGGTGAAATGCGGGATTTGGGTGCTTGAATGCGGGACGGTCGGTCTTTTTGACTTGGAGAAGGTGGATATCAGTGACTTATTTTTCGGAAGAAGTTTTTTTAGATTTTGTCGATGACGACGGGGAGGAAAACCATCGAAATGTTAAGAGTGGAAAATTGGTTTAAGGAGTTTTAACACGAAAGTTTGGTAAATAAAAGCCATGATTGTGATTCGGAAAGTTTTCGGTAGTGAAATGAGCGGAAATTTGAAAGGATAGTGACCTTTTTCATGAAAAGTAACATCTGCTGGAGGGTTAAAGAATTTAAATTGCGTGTGAGTGAAGTTAAGTGGGCTAAACACAAGAGAAACACATACTTAAGTGAGGTGAAGCCGTAATAAAACAGTGTCGAATTAAATCACATAGAACAAAAGAAATTTAAATAGTATTGAATAGGAAAGAAATTGGTTTGGAGTAACAGTGGTAATAAAACAACAAAATAACAGTGGTAATAAAACAAAAAAATAATAGTGAATGCAGACTGTGGTAGATGCCGTACAGAAAATGAAAGTATGAATTAATAAAAAAAAAAGCAAAAGCTTATTAACGACAAGTGAATCAAAAACCAAACCCGGGTCTGAATGAATTTGTAACGCGATCCCTGAAGGATGGATCTATAGTGCCAGGTTTCCGAAGAAAATATCTATATTTAGTGCAAAGTGTCCGGTTTAGTTGGCGTTTAGAGTAGAGTAAACATTTTTTTTTTTAATTGAAGTTAATTTTCAGTGTCCCCCCTTCAGTTGCCGAGCGCTCAGCAGCATTAATAGGGGTGAGTAATTGCGCATTTTTTTCATTATATTTTGTTATTAATTAACATTTAATCATATTGGAATTGTCCTTTTATTACAATTATTCCCTTGGTATATATTTTTTTCCCTTTAATTAAAAATATTGGCTGGTTTTTTTTATAGAAGTGGTGAGATTTAGTTATTCAATTGATTCATAGGTTAACTTATTGCAAAACCAAAAAGAAGTAGCTTGTTAATAATAATATCTTTCTTACATGAATTATTGTTGTGTTTTTTTTTCTATTTGAATAAATCGGCCACTATGCTGTAAATAAAAATAATTTTTTTTCATTTCTCAAACATGACCTCTCCCTTTCCCGTCCTTTTCCCACTGTGTTAGTTTCTTTATGTAAGGTGGCTCAGCACGAGCAGAGGGTGTCCCGGAAGACCCACGACACGACTGAGCGCTAGCCGGCCTCAGTATGCCACCCCGGGCTACACACCCCTCTGCTAATTCTTAATGTCTGCAACTGCGGTGACTTCCGTGGTTGCAACAGAGTCCCACACTCAGTGCATAGATGACATTTACCACCTCACCACAAAAAAAAAAAAAATAGTGTTTGTGAAATTTATTGTAACTGCAAAGGGGCTTTGGATTCACTTTCGGGTTGTCTGACATCTTGTAACAATTTTGCCTTTACAGAATCTGAAGTACGTACGTAGGATGACTCAACCCGTCAAGAAGACGCCTCTTGATGAGTGCTGTAGGGTCAGTGCTACTGTCCGGAGCAGAAATATGGGGCGACCTTCACAGTAAGGAGGTATACCGAAAACGCTTGGCACAGGTACAGAGAAGAGGAGCACTGAGGATTGCATCCTCATATCCGACAGTCTCTGATTCGGCGGTGAGAGTTATTGCAGGCGTGATACCTGTTGCCCTCCTTGCTAGAAAGCGCCCCGCTATTTACCTACGTCAAAACGAGGAAGACGGTTCCCCGCGAGGAGAGACAGCGCTCACTTAACGATTGGCAGCAGTCTTGGATGGATTACACGAAGGCAAGGTAGAATGCGCGCGTCATCCCGGATGTGAGACTGTGGCTAAATAGAAGGCATGGTGAGACTGACTTCTATCTGACCCAGCTTTTTAGCGGGCATGAGTGTTTCCAGTCTTACCTGCGTAAGATTGGTATGTCACGGTCCCTCCCGATTGCCGGTTTCGTCAAGGAGAGAAAGACGATGCCTGCCACACATTTTTCGCGTGCACAAAATGGGACAGGCTGCGACGGGACCACTACAGGGAGACGGAAGAGCTCACCCCGGTTAGTATAGTTGCGGTGATGCTTGACAAACAGAACCATGTGGTATTCGGGCAGTCCTAAAATATAAAACGTCGGGGCTGTAAGATCGCTTGTCTGGTAATTCCTCTTCCTCTCTCCTCTCCCCCTAGAGCTGGGATCCTTCAGCTTGAAGGTGGATCACGGCGTAACAAAATGAAACCTGGCCCGACGTCATATGTCAAACGGTTCCAGGCTGGGTTCTTGGGTTGACAGGGGAGGTGTTTCATGGGTAGTCCAGTCGCTTGCGAGCATGGTAGTCCCACACTCAGTGCGTAAATGACATTCACCTCCCAACCTTAAAAAAAAGTGTTTGTAAAATTTATTGTTAACTACAAATGCATTGGATTCACTTTCGGGTTGTCTGACATCTGATAACGATTTTGCCTTTACAGAATCTGAAGTATGTTAATCTTCTGCCGGAGCTCTCAATGGCAAGTATCATTAGTTGATAAGATTCTGATAGACCGGAGAGCAGCAGCGTACCCAGCTACTTGTCATCTACTTTAATACCAATGTTTCTGAGTCTGTGGGCTGTATTCATTATTTTGCTCACATATTCTTCCACATTTTGACATCCACTTAGCGAGTTATTACAGAGATCACCAACTAGGCATGTCGGCCCGGAATCGTCGAATGTGGCCAACTTATCCTACACGTATTTCGCAGCGCTAGTCCCTTGAATGTGCAATAATTCATGGGATCAGTTGAGAGTATTATCTTTGTTTTTGCATTGGTGTCTCGTTTCGCGTTCACTTAGACGAATTGAACGCAATCCCACAGCTCTTCATGTTGTAGATAGGTTTACTGTGTAAACCGCCAACTTGTGTAATTATCACACCTTGATAGCTTTTCAATGAATACCATTTGATTATTGAACGCCATTTTCTCAGTATAAGAATACACCTGGCAAAAGTCAATAAGAAAAAATCAATCAATGAATAAAATATCACTACTTTTTTAAGAGTTTTTACGCTGATATTATTCTTGGGGCTTTTCTTGGCTCATAACCTGATAAATTAAATGAAGTTTCACTTAGATACACTGTCTTAATTTAACAAAAAAAAAAAAAAAAAAAAAAAAACACAAACGCTATGATGTGTAAGAACACTCGCTATAATGTCACCGAATAGAATAAGATAGAATTAGACAAGGATTGGATTATATTTATCAGATTTCTTTCGGGAAATCGCGAACGAAGCGACAGTACAATATCATTAAATATCCTCATCAAGGGCGAGATCGTTCTTTCTGTCGCACAGTTGGTAGGTTTCCTTACAGAATGTCGCGGTACCTTCGCTTGCTTCCTCGGGCCATGACCCTGTTGATCCGTTTGGATCCCCCAATACGTACGCATGAAATTTTTTTTTTGTAGTGTGCTCCTCGCGCTGGCGGAAAGAACTCGCCCCACGAAACCGCAGAAGCTAGCTGCTAGCACGCAAGGCCAATTCAGCTGAGCTCGGTTCTCTTATAGCTGACTGAGGCAGCAGACTATCGCTGCATGTCCTTTACAGACTAATAAACACCATTAACCACTACAGAGTGCCCACAGCTACAAGCCTTTTTTCAAAGTCCTTAGAGTCTGTATGCCGCCCGATACAATTTTGAGGCCCGAAATCTTTAGAATATTGATGAAACAGATATAACAAAAAATCGCATGTGGAGGTTTGAAACAAGCAATTCTTTTGAAGCAACAGTGTACTGAGTGCAATAGAACTGGTCATTACGCTAAAATGTGCCGCACTTAGATGAAACAGAAAAATAAAGTGAACACATTAGAAGAAAGCTTAAATTTCGCGGGCTGCATGTTTTAACAAACTTAATGCAAACAATTTTTTTCAAAGTCTGTAGAGCATGTATGCCGTATAGAATTTTGAGGTCCGAGATGTTTAGGATATAGATGAAACAGGTTTACCAGAAAAGCGCATGTGGAGGTTTGAAGCAAGTTTCCAAGGTGACATCACCTGAGCTCGGAGAGTTAATTAGATTTTGCTGTTGAATAAGTGCGGCCGATGTAAGCATACCACCGTTTTTAATTAATTTCAGAAACCTCAAATCGTATTATGATACTGCGTATGCCGATTGCATGCTGGCTCAGAGTGGTCGTTCATTGGCAATATAACATATATCTCCGGATGTTGAGGCAAGGCATACACCTCAACAATGACACCTCGAACATATAAAAAGCTTCAAAATACCTGAATATTTATCTCTTTGACAGCAATATTTTTACCGAAGACGACTTTCTTTCTTCTTATGATTTGACCCTCCAGAAGATTGCGAAGCTGGTTCAGAAGATTTTAGAATAATTGCTACCTTGAACGTGCGCTTCTATGCCTTCACTTGATCATGTACCTCCTTCAGCTGTTTTTTCGCCTTCTAAGTCTTTGCGAGAACGTGCAGCTTACCTGTAATACTATGACTGCATAATCTCCGGAAGAGATCTGCCATTCGGTTGCTAGCGTAACCTCCTTTAAGGTGAGGGGCCATTGAACGTACGCGCTTTGAATGACGGATCTCTTGACATTTGACAGTCAGAAATAGAATAGATACGAGAACGAACCAATCGGCGGTAAAGTAAAGAAATTTCGACTAGTCGCTTAGCGTGCAGTGACGGTCTTTTCTTTCAGTAGATTTCAGCGGAAACCGAAGCGCATCATGATTAAGACGTCGAGTGGGCGGTGCCCTAACGCATCGTTTGGCCATTTTTGCGTAGTGTAGAGTATTTTGGTTAGGACAAGAGTGGCTTATATCTGGCATTGCGTAGATATGTCAATCGGGAACGCACGAGTTCGATGTTTGTCCTTCTTGTGCTGTTGGAAGCCTCGGGAAGGCTGTAGTAGAGTAATGTCGGAATTTTTTCTTCGAATCATTTTTGAACGCACCTTAAACGGGCAGTTTGAATCGATGGATGAAATATTGTATTCGAGCGTAGACCTACGACCGAACTCCGAACTAGTTGGCCAACAAGCAGCCACCTGGGAGTAGACTGCGAGCATACGAGCATCTAGGCCTTAAGAGGCACAGTTCGTGGATGCGCTTCAGGGCGCCGTTAACCGTTGAGAGGTCGGTTTAGATTTCCTTCGGGAAATCGCGAACGAAGCGACAGTACACAATCATTGCATGTTCTGTAATACATACTTTTAAATTGATCTGAGATTTGAAATGAAGTTAATAATTTATTGTATGCGACATACATTTTTATAATTACACAAACACTTGTTCATAATATCACTTTACATTCTGAATTCACACACAGATAGAGCAAATAAATGTAGATAGGAGGCAAAAAGAGAAAAACATGAATTAGAGAAGAGAAAATAAATAGATAGAAAAATTTAGTTAGTGATTGAGAACCGAAGAGAGAAGTCTGATTTTGTGAAACGAAGAGAGAAGTCTGATTTTGTGAATGGATATAATTTTTGATAATCGAAGAGAGAAGACTGATTTTGTGAATATATAATTTTTGAATATCAAAGAGAGAAGATAGTTTTTGAAAGTGAAACATAAACATAAACCCCCTGTGAGTGTACAACAAAACCCTTTTTGTGTGGCATCTATCAATAAATTTTAAATCGACTCAAATTACGAATCGACGCAAGATACGAATGGGCCCCAACGTAAGTTTTCTTTTCTCTCATTCACCTCTGTTGAGTGATATTTTTATGGATTGGCTGGAGTTGGAGATGGACAAAAAAGGAATGATGCCTAAGAAATGGGCCAGATATGTGGACGACATTTTCACGATGGTTAAAGCAAATGAGGCGGAAGAGGTACTACATGTACTCAATGGGATACACACTAAAATAATATTCACGATGGAAAAAAAGAGTAAGGCCCAATTACCGTTCCTGGATCTTTTGATCATAAAGGCAAAAGGTGGATTAGAATTTGACATCTACAGGAAGAGCACAAGTGCCCAGAGAACAATCCCCTGCTCTTCTAACCATTCTTATGCACGGAAAATGGCTGCATACAATTGTATGATCCACCGAATGTTAACAGCATCATCGAATAACCAGCGTCTGGAACGAGAAAAACAATACATCGTGGACACGACCAGCAAAAATGGGTACAGGAGGAACTTGATCGAGCAACGTATTCGAAAAATGGAGAGACAACATAAAAGAAATGGGCTCACTTATCTATTTCTACAAGAACGAGACAAGTACGAAAATGGATGCCAATCACTCATTCATCAGCTAGAAAAAGATTGCAACGCATTTTGAGAAAGACAGGATGCAATACGGCTAGCACAAGCAGAAAATACAGCGTTGAAACAATTCTTGGATCAACTAAGGATGGTAAGAAGGAAGAAAAAAAGAGTGGAATCTATAGGATCAGTTGCCCGAAATGCGATAAAGTGTATATTGGACAGACGAAACGCTTGGCAAAAACAAGATTCCAAGAACATATTAAGGAAGCTGAACAGATCATCAGAAGAGGTGGAATAGAAACAGCAAGATCATCATTAGCCAGACATATTATTGAGGAATCTCATACCATTCAATGGGCTAATCTAGACATAGTATTGGAAGTCCGGGACTGGAAAAGGTTGGATGCTTGAGAATCCTTATGGATCTCGAGAGTCCCCAGTGAACGACGTTTAAATACGGATCTAGTGACCTAATTAAAATCATCAAATAACTAATTTTCTGTAATAAAATCTTCACAATTATTTTACTTGCCATAGCTAACCCGTAATTACTTTACAACTTTTTGTAATTCCAGGTAATAAATTTACCTTTAAGCGCTTTGTTAATTTTATACCTACCTCAGCTAACCCTTAATTGCATTATAATTGTTTGTTATCCCGTAGTAGCACTTAAGGATATTTATGTTTATTACCATTAAATGTGAAAGGTTTAAATATCCGGATGATTGTAAAAAGAGCTTCAGAATGCCGCCACTGACGAAGAGGATAACTTGTCCACGAAATACCGGTATCTGGTTAAGAAAATTAAGAGTAAATAGCGCTTAAAAAAGGAAATTTTATTATTTTTTATTTTTTCAGTATCATTACAGGTGCTATTACTGCGCAAATGCAAATCGTAGATGAGACGACCAGGTCCAATTCGGAATTCAATAGATTCTTGAAGCTCAACAAGTCTATAGGAGGGTTGACAGAAGACATCCGGTTTCTGAGACTGTGCCTGAAGTTTAACGTGACACCGAAGAGTCACAAGGTTTTTCTGAAATTATCAATATTTGAAACGAAAAGGGAGACTTCAGTCATTGAAAGAATCCTGGTTTAAAAAAAGTATCAACCGGTTGTTTTCAAAACTGGAGTCTGCTAGTTTGGAAAGCTATTCCCTGCATCTGAAGGTTGCTAAGAGCCTAATTGGAAGAAAAGGTGATATATTAGATATCATAGACAAAATACAACGAGCCAAGGAAGATCTTAGACAAAAAGTTGGCTATTTTGCAGAATAAAATTCATATGAAACGCGATCAACGGGAAAAGATTGATTTTATCCACAACTGTCTCATAAATAAATCATCAGAAAGCTTCACACAGGACCAAATGAACCTGTTCGTAATGATGTATAATGATTGTTCGTTTTTGTTTATAATGACAACCTTTTTTTCCCAATTACCACTTCGAAATGCAGCAGCCGAACACTTTCACTGTAAAACGCAGATCGATTTATTTGTGTAGCACACTAAGCGAGAAATGTACTTAAATCTGTTTTGTAAATATTTATTTTATTTAAACAATATTACAGTATGAATATCAAATCTGAACTGAATCAACTAAATTAAATTCATTAATTTACAATCTATATATACTCGTATACAATTCCAAAAATAATATAGGTATCTAGATTTACATTATATTGTTACATGTACAAATAATTCTGCGAGCTACTGTCGCAATTGTTTTCACAACCATTAAGAACATCAACAAAACGAATTTACTCGAAACCACGAGAACCCAACAAGCATGCTCCATTCTTTACGCTGCTGGAATGTTCCCGCTAATTCACCAATATACGAGAACTGCGTTGAATGATTAGAGACCCTATATAAAGGCGAGCTGAATGAATGGGGGGAATCATTCATTCGACCGCGATAAGAACTGCGATAGTGTGTGGGAAGCGATATTGTTCGAGTAATAGAAAAGTGATTTTCGTAATAGTGAAGTGATTTAGAAGACAATTGCGATAAGAAATTTATGAACAAGTTTTAGACTTTTAATAGTGAAAATTAAAATCAGTGAAAGTGTTAAATTGATTATTGTGCATTTTTGTAATTAAATAAACTCTTTTAACTTAAATTAAAAGACATTGCGTTTTCACTTTCCCGGAACATTAAAATTATTGGCCGCGAACCAAGAACACGCGACAATATGTTTAATATGTCAAAAGTAAAGTATTTTTATGTATAGTATATTTTATGTATGGAATGAATATTTTTGAGTTATTTTGAATTATATATAATATAACCGCCACAGAACTTCTCCCCTAGTGAAATATTTATATTTCACGATAAAAGGAAAACTACTTATGTGGGGTTAGTTAACTGTTACTGGTTAATTTTTTAATTTTAATGTAAAATTATTCTTTGAGACTTATTGGAACGTTTGCCATTCAAAAATATCATGTTATAAATCTTGTTTTATTTTTACTGATGTCAAACGGTACTTTTTTGGTCTCTATATTTCCATTATTTTTTATTACTTTTTTCATAATTGCGGAAAACATAGTTTTAATCGATCTACCGAAATATTACACGCTTTATTATTAATCTCAACAGTGAAATATTTTTCTTTTCTTTGCAATATCTTAAAGGGACCTTGGAATGGTGGTTTAAGCGATGGACGAACCGAATCTACCCTGACTAGAACTTCGGTGCATGTATCTAAACTTTTAATAATTTTTGTGTTATTATTACCATGATTTGCAGCCGGAATAGGTTTGAGAACCGACATAGCAACTTTCAGATCTTTAACAAAATCGTTTTGTATTTGGTTATCAAATGATGGAATTGAAAAATCACCCGGAATTTTGATATTTTCTCCATAAAGTAGCTCTGCTGGAGAAGTATTAAGATCTTCTTTGATTGCTGTTCTCAAACCTAACATAACAAAAGGAAAGCTCATGGTCCATGAAGGATTATTATGTGTCATAATGGCCGCTTTAAGCGTACGATGCCATCTTTCGATCATACCGTTAGCTTGAGGATGATAAGCTGTAGTACGGTTGCGCTTAAAACCTAGAGTCCTTGCTAGTTCGCCAAATAGTTGTCATTCAAATTGTTTACCTTGATCAGTAATATGGTTTCAGGAACTCCAAAGCGTGCAATCCAAACACTGCATAAAGCTTCCGCACAAGATTGAGCTGTTATATTTGTCATGGGAATAGCTTCTGGCCATCTTGAAAATCGGTCAATAATTGTCAAGCAATACGTGAAACCTTGTGAATAAGGACATTTATGAGCTAGCCGAGTGGAATGGATACCCTACGGATGAAGTCACCAAATTGATAGCCAAACGAACGAAGGAGATCTTCAATAAAAAGTTCACAACGCTAACTGCGGAAGTCGAGCAACGGAAGAGGTTGGTTGTAACGTTTGACTCAAGGACGGAAACAATGAAGAGGGCTATGAAGAACGTAGACATCGACCTAGTTTATACGAGCCGGGCCACAAAAATACAGAACTTGCTTGGATCAACCAAGGACCCCATTCCCAAAATGGAGCGGAGTGGAGTCTACAAGGTATCGTGTACGAAATGTAATGGATGTTACATTGGACAAACGAGGAGATCACTAGGTGTCAGATGGAATGAACACTTAAGGGAAGCAGTCAACAAAAACAAAAAGCAGGATGCAAAAAACTTCAAATCAAAAGTAGCAGAGCATATAGTCCTTGAAAAACATGACATCACTGCGGACAACGTAAGCATGCTGAAAACGGTTAAAAACGGACGGAAGCTTGATGTAGCAGAAAGTTTGGAGATATTCAATCGGAAGACGCAGGACATTTGGAACGGCGACCCAGGTAACGGATACACCTGGCTATTCAAGCTTACAAAATAATGAAGGTAGTTAAGTAGTAATTAAGGAAAAACAAATTTTTGAATGGTAAAGGATCAGGTAATTAGAGATTAAGTAAAAGTACTTTGAGGGATTAGATGTAATTAGAGATTCATATTAATACGTTAATGAGTTTAGTATAAATATTAGGACACTTATAGTTTAGGGAATAGTAGTACTGAAGAAGTTCTCAAGTAGAGAACGAAACAATTGTATACTAAATTTAAAATAAATAGTAGAATTAAAGGGTATATACTTTCTTTCATTTTTTTTTTTATTTGAAGGTTCTACTAAAGGCGGAATATTTTTAACTATTAAAATGGCACCCAAGCCTACCGCTGAAGTCAATAAGTTTATCAGTTTAAGGAAGTCTGTCGCATCACTAAGAAGGGATTTAAGTTTTTAAAAAAAATGCAAGCACAATAACATCACCCCGAAAAGCCACACCTTTAAACTCAAGACGAGTATACCGTTCAAGAAAGGTACAATGATCAAGTATCTGGAAATGCGGTTGATGAAGGAGAGTATTGAAAGACTCTATGCAAAATTGGACAGGAGAAGCAGAGAGGCATACGAATTACATTTGAGCCTGGCCAAACAATATCCGTTGGGTTTCCCGTTGTTTCTAACAAAAGTGAAAGTAGCGGAAGAGTGTGAAAGCGAGCGTAAGAAATTAATACTAGAAAAGAAGTTTCATCAATTAAGACGAGAACAAGTGACAGTGTCCCAACAAATCAAGGTGCGTACAATCGAAAACATAGTCATCAATCAATCGGCCCAGGTATTTACGCAAGCTCAACTGAATCTGCTGAACATGGGGCTGAAATACTCCATTAACGCGAAAGCCAAACCTGAAGATATCGTCATAGAAATCGAAGCCGGGATCAATAGAATTTCGAGCATGCATGGACTGACGACAGAGGAAAAACAAAAGATAAGAGCCAGCACTGCAGATACACTGAGAAAAGAAACTAGATGGGTCGGAAAGCAGGACGAGAATAGGATCATCAAGGAGCTCAAAAATCGACCGGTTTACTACATGAAAGCGGATAAAGGGAATGCTGTAGTGATCATGGACAAGGCCGATTACGACAATAGAATGCGGGAAAAAATAAATACGGGACCAAACTTCAGTCTACGAAATAATCCGCTTCCTGAGTCAATAAAAAGAGTGGAAAAAGTGCTGAAAGAATGTGAACCATGGATTCAGGAAATCAAGAAATTCTTAAAAGTAACCAACCCATCGCTGCCAAGGATCATAGGACTTCCGAAGATTCACAAGCCAGACCATGAAATGCGTGAAATTGTGTCAGCAGAAAACGCTCCCACTCAGAAAATTGCGAAGTGGTTAGTCAAGGAATTCAATAACATGGACAAAAAATTTGTTACCAGATCAGTAGCAAATTCGGCAGAATTTACTTCAAAGGTTTTGTCCTGGGGACCTTTGTAAGATGGGGATACGATGGTGTCATTTGACGTTAAGGCAGTTTTTCCCAGTATTCCGGTCAAAGAAGCACTTACGTTACTTGAGGAGTGGATTCTGATACAAGGATCAGGAGAACAATGGAAAGCACGAGCCAAAATGTATTTGAAACTGGCTAGACTCTGCATGGGTGAAAGCTATTTCACCTTCAGGGGAGAATTTTTTAAGCAAACACGTGGTGCTCCAATGGGATACCCTCTTTCCCCGTTTCTAAGCGAAGTTTTTATGGCATTTTTGGAGGAGAAGTTGGCACAAGAAGGTAAACTGCCACATCGATGGGTGCGTTATGTAGACGATATCTTCACGATCATCAAAGAGGATCAGGTCCAGCAAACTCTCACGGCAATCAACTCAATCCACAACAACATCAGTTTCACCCACGAGCTGGAGTCGGACGGGCGGCTACCATTCCTTGACGTAATGGTATGCAGAGGAGCTAATGATTTGGAATTCGAAATAAACCGCAAACCAACGGACACCATGCGGATAATTTCTTTCACTTCGAACCATTGCCAGCAGCAAAAATGGGCGACATTTAGCTGGCTTGTGAATCGAATGCTCACGCTTCCATTGAATAAGGAAGGCCTGAAAAAAGAAAAAAGAAACGTCCCACATTTATAAGCTAGCCGAGTGAAATGGATACCCTACGGATGAAGTCACCAAATTGATAGCCAAACGAACGAAGGAGATCTTCAATAAAAAGTTCACAACGCTAACTGCGGAAGTCGAGCAACGGAAGAGGTTGGTTGTAACGTTTGACTCAAGGACGGAAACAATGAAGAGGGCTATGAAGAACGTAGACATCGACCTAGTTTATACGAGCCGGGCCACAAAAATACAGAACTTGCTTGGATCAACCAAGGACCCCATTCCCAAAATGGAGCGGAGTGGAGTCTACAAGGTATCGTGTACGAAATGTAATGGATGTTACATTGGACAAACGAGGAGATCACTAGGTGTCAGATGGAATGAACACTTAAGGGAAGCAGTCAACAAAAACAAAAAGCAGGATGCAAAAAACTTCAAATCAAAAGTAGCAGAGCATATAGTCCTTGAAAAACATGACATCACTGCGGACAACGTAAGCATGCTGAAAACGGTTAAAAACGGATGGAAGCTTGATGTAGCAGAAAGTTTGGAGATATTCAATCGGAAGACGCAGGACATTTGGAACGGCGACCCAGGTAACGGATACACCTGGCTATTCAAGCTTACAAAATAATGAAGGTAGTTAAGTAGTAATTAAGGAAAAACAAATTTTTGAAGGGTAAAGGATCAGGTAATTAGAGATTAAGTAAAAGTACTTTGAGGGATTAGATGTAATTAGAGATTCATATTAAGACGTTAATGAGTTTAGTATAAATATTAGGACACTTATAGTTTAGGGAATAGTAGTACTGAAGAAGTTCTCAAGTAGAGAACGAAACAATTGTATACTAAATTTAAAATAAATAGTAGAATTAAAGGGTATATACTTTCTTTCATTTTTTTTTATCATATGAATTGCTTTGAAGCGTTTAGATATCAATGGAAAAGTCTCAATTTCACTTTTATTATGCCTTGAAATTTTGCAACGTTGACAATCTAAACAACTTCGAGTCCAGTTTGCAACATCCTTATTTAATGAAGGCCAAAAATATTTGCTTGCAATAATGCGACGAGTAGTTCGTATTCCAGGATGTGCTAAATTGTGAACAGTTTTGAAGACTTGTTCACGAAATTTTTCTGGAATGTAAGGCCTGATAGTTTTATCAGAAATATCACAAAAAACTTCAATATCTGAATTTGGCAAATTAATTTGATTAAACTTAAATTTCGAATTTGTTCTCAAGTTTTTCAAACATTCATCTACAATTTGTGCTTCTGAAATAGCTTTGAAATCTATTGTACTACTTTCTATTTGAGAAATCCTAGAAAGAGAATCAGCAACTACATTCTCTTTGCCAGAAATATGTCGAAAGTCTGTAGTAAACTCACTAATAAATGTTAGTTGACGGAGTTGCCTTAGAGAAGCTTTAGCTGGGTTTTGCCGAAATGAATATATTAATGGCTTGTGACCTGTGAACAGCGTGAAAGAACGACCTTCAATGTAAAATCTAAAATAATTTACTGCTTGATAAGCCGCCAACAATTCACCGTCATCATAAGTACTATAATTTTTTTGAGCTTGATTGAGTTTCTTAGAGAAGAAACCTAAGGGTTGTCAATCATCATTTATGCGTTGTTGGAGTGCTGCACCAATGGCAATATCTGAAGCATCGACAAAAATTGCTAAAGGAACATCCATGTTAGGAAAAGCTAATACTGCTGCTTCGAATAATTGTTGTTTTGAAAAATTAAAAGCTTCTGGAGTCCAGTTAATTTTTCTTTTGTCTGACTTTTTAGCTCCCATTAGATAACTGTTAAGTAATGCATGATGTTGAGCTGCATTGGGCAAGAAACGACGATAAAAATTTATCATGCCTAAAAATCGTCTGTTCTAAAATAGTCTCAGGTAATTTGAATTGAAGAATATCTTCACACTTGTCTGGAGCTGGACGAATGCCTTCAGACGAAATGAAATAACCAAGAAATTTTATCTCAGTCTGTAAAAATTTACATTTGTTAATGTTAATTATAAGACCATGTTCTTGTAATCTTTCAAAAATAATTTCCAAATGAGTTAAATGCTCAGAAACTGATTTAGATGCAATCAGGATGTCGTCAAGATATACAAAACAAAAATTTAGATCTTTCAATACAGAATTAATAAATCGCTGGAAAGTTTGCGCAGCATTGCATAGTCCAAAGGTCACTCGGGTAAACTCAAAGAGTCCAAACGGTGTGCATATAGCTGTTTCTGGAATATCTTCGGGTTCGACTGGAATTTGATGGTATGCCTTGGTAAGATCTAAAGTTGAAAATGTTTTGCAATTGGTCAGAAAATGAATAATATCCTGAATATTAGGAATCGGATAACGATCTGGAACGGTAATGGCATTTAAACGTCTGTAGTCTCCACACGCTATTCACCATTACTTTTTTTTACCATGTGTAATGGTGAGGACCATTTGCTGTCTGAAGGACGGCAGATGCCTTGTTCCAGAAGAAAATTAAATTCTTTTTAAGCTGACTCTAATCTGCCCGGAGCTAAACGTCAAGGTTTGGACATGATTGGAGAACCAGAAGTAACTATTTCATGTTTAATATTATGTACTGGAACTTTAGTGAAATCAGATTCTAAGGTAATCGACTTGAATTTAATTAATAATTCTTTAACATTAGGATCAACATCCGATTGAACGTGAATTGATAAATTTGAATAATCTTCCTTTGAAATAGAAGCTATTGATTTAAGATTGGTAACTGGGTCAATTAAAACTTTATTAGCTACATCTACTAAAAGACCGAAATGACCAAGGAAATCTGCTCCTATAATGGGACGTGTAATGTCGGCAATTATAAAGTGTCATAAAAAATCTCTTCAAAATCCCGAATTTAATGTTAATAACTTTCTGCCATATGTATCAATGGAAGATGTATTAGCAGCAGAAAGTTTAAATCCCGATGGAATTAATTTCAAATTATTTGATTTCGGAATCACGGAAATTTCCGCACCTGTATCGATTAAAAAATTCTTCTTTGAAGAATGATCGAAAATTAAAAGGCGGCTAGAAGAAATACTACTTAAGTTTGCCGCCCGAGACTTAAGAGGATTTAGTTTTTTGAATTAATGAAAGTCAATACACTTATGTGCATTGACACCAAATTTAGCATGATACCAACAAAATCCTTTATCTTTTGAGCGTCTGTTGGATCAACTACGTGAACGGAAACCATGAAACTGGCCATCATTCCTTCTTGGACTTCTAAAACTTAATGATTCTCCAACAGCCTTCGTAAGTTCTGCAATTTAACTTCTTAACTCTGTAATTTGTTGTTGAACGTTAGGTTCTGATTTGGAGGAATTTGCAAACGAAAATACTGATGGTCTATTTGAAACTTGAAAAATTTTATCAGCACTTGATGCCAGATCATTCAAAGAGCTGGACCGATTACATGCTAATATTGCTTGCATGTTTTCCGGTAGTCTTTGAAATCATAATGATCTTAAAAGATCATCTCCAACTTTATCCCCCCCAAGTTGTTTCATCTCACGAAGAAGTTGTGAGGGCTGTCTATCTCCTAAAGTGAGATTCGAAATTAATTGACTTAATCTCGTATTCTCACTTGCTGAAAGTCTGGAAATTAAAGTTGTGTAGGGAGTAGTGGATGAAGGATTATTCACTAGATCAGTAACTGTCCTAATGGCTTCAGGATCAAGAGCTACCAGAACATAATTGAATTTAGTTAACTCCGTCGTAATCCCAGCCAGAGCGAATTGAGCCTCCGAACGATTAAACCATGTTTCAGGAAACTCCATCCAAAATGAAGGTAGTTTCACTGTTACAGCATTTACTGTAGAATCCCCTGAAGGACTCGCATCATGGAAATTATCTTGGGGCATAATTTAATTTATAATAGTATTCCTGCAAAAATAAATCCCTAAGGGTTCTGGGTGTGCTACGCTGGATATATCCCCCCTGTCGCAGGATATATCCTACCCTTAATCTCCGATCTAATCGTTAAAATTTTGTTTAAAGTTTTAAAAATATTTAGAAATTTTGAAAAATATTTGAAATATTTAAAAATTCTGGTATATATGGCATTTGAAATGTGTGTAATTGTAGAATGTAATGTTGTACATAAACTCTCTTACTTAAATTCCTTTACGTTTCGGTTTGTAATACTTCCTTGAAAATCGTTCTTGATAAAACTGCCAATTGATCTTTGCCACACAATATTATGTCAGAAATATCCACAATCTGGTCCTAATATCGATCAAACGCAAAAACTCCTCTCGACTCTCCGCTGAACATGACAAAATTTTTCTTGCTTTTGCACTTGGATATTCGCTCCTCGCTCGTCGTTTTCCACTTTTGATGTCTTACGAGTTCGCTGATTGGAATTTTCTACTGGGACTTTTCGCCGTTTTCCGCATGTTCTCGGTTTATTCGCGGTACTAAATCAATGGCTGCCTGCTGATTTGATGATTGTTTTGCTTTGCTCTTAAAGCTCTGTCCGGATGATATAACTAAATTTGAAATTGCTCACAATTCTAATTTGGGTTTCGCTGGCGGGCGGGCGGACACACGACCGTAAATGTACCACCAATTGGCGAAAATTGCAAATATAATCGCGATTTGACCTTTTCGCTTGTTTTTCTGCTCTAACGAAATAATATTTCTACCGTCGCTCGTAATTGACACAAGAATTTTCATCTATCAAGGTGTGAGTCAATCGCACAAACCGACTCAATCGCCACGAAAAATCAGATTCCTTCACTTTCTTCGCAATTCGATCTTCCGCGTCACGCGAGTCGCAGCTTTTACGAGGGAATCTCACAATTTTTTAAAAAAAAATCTAGCCTGCCTTTGCCACTGTCATTCAGTGCCAAATTCTCGGTGATGGTTGCCAAATCTGAGACTGCTGTGTTGATTCCTTGCATAGAATTATTGATAGCAGAGAGATCGGTGTGGTTCTCCCGTTCGCGTAGTGTAGCACTGACACCAACAGGACTGTAATTTGATTCTAAATTACTTCCTACAATATCTGACTTTGCCGAGGAGAGAACACTCTCAGCTATAGCCTCGACAGTTTGCTTCCAAGCCAAATTATCTGCTGACGCGGCTTGCTCAGACGTGGCTACCGAGTTCCTATTTAATTCAGTGGCCTCCGGCAAAGACGGCGTTGAACTCGAAGGTCTTGAATTTTTGAAGGCGCTTGTGCCTTATCGAGGTCACCAATTGTTCGTGATGATGTATAATGATTGTTCGTTATTGTTTATAATGATAAACTTTTTCTTCCCAATTACCAATTCGAAATGCAGCAGCCGAACACTTTCACTGTCGAACGCAGATCGATTTATTTGTGTAGCGCACTAAGCGAGAAATGTACTTAAATCTGTTTTGTAAATATTTATTTTATTTAAACAACATTACAGTATGAATATCAAATCTGAACTGAATCAACTAAATTAAATTCATTAATTTACAATCTATATATATACAATTCCAAAAATAATATAGGTATCTAGATTTACAATATATGTTTAATATGTCAAAAAAAAAGTATTTTTATGTAAAGTATATTTTATGTATGGAATGAATATTTTTGAGTTATTTTGAATTATATATAATATAACCGCCACAAACCTTTTAAATAAAGGCTTAAAATACGCGGTCACTAGCAACAAGTTTCCAGCGAAGGAGATTGTCATGGATATTGAGGCTGGAATACAATTCATGGATTCAGATGAAAAGCAATTTGCACGGAAGAGAACGTCGGAGATAATTGGAGCAAGTCGAGTAGGAAGAATGAACGAAAATGCTGAATGGAAGCTGTTAAAAGAACTAAAAGAAAAACCAGTCTATTATGTAAGGGCCGACAAAGGGAATGCTGTGGTAATAGTAGACAAGAAGCAGTATGATGATATGGTGCTTGATAAATTGAATAGCGGAGATTACCACCAATTAAGAGTAGACCCCCAACCGGACATGATAAACAGAGTGGAAAAAGTCCTTAAAGAATCAAAACCAGTAATTGGTGACATTAAGAAACTAACGAGTGTCTAACCCCTGCCTACCTAGAATAAAGTGTCTGCCCAAAACCCATAAGGAGGGGAATTAATTAAGGGAAATTATCGCAGCCACTAATGCACCTACTAGGAATATCGCCCAATGGCTTTTAAAAGAATGCGCACAAATTCCGTATAAACCTAGTACGCGATCAGTGAGGAATAGGGTCAAACTGGTGGAGAAGCTTCGAAATGTGAAAGTTGAGGAGGGCTATTTATTGATTTCCTATGATGTCAAATCACTATTTTCTAGCCTGCCAGTTAAGCAGTCCTTGGCACTGTTTGAAGAATGGCTGTTGAAACATAGTGATTCAATGGAATGGAGAAGACAGGTTAACTGCTATAGTAAATTAGCAGCCGTATGTATGAATGAAAACTATTTTATTTTCAGGGACAACTTCTAAAAAGGGACGATAGGAGCAGCTATGGGTAACCCTCTTTCACCTCTGTTGAGTGATATTTTCATGGATTGGCTGGAGTGGAGGTGGAGAAAAAAGGAATGATGCCTAAGGTATTGGCCAGATATGTGCACGACATTTTCACGATGGTTAAAGCAAATGAGGCGGAAGAGTTACTACATGTACTCAATGGGATACACCCTAAAATAATATTCACGATGGAAAAAGAGAGTCAGGCCCAAATACCGTTCCTGGATCTTTTGATCATAAAGGCCAAAGATGGATTAGAATTTTACATCTACGGAAAGAGCACAAGTACCCAGAGAACAATCCCCTGCTCTACTAACCATTCTTATGCACAGAAAATGGCTGCATACATTGTATGATCCACCGAATGTTAACAGCACCATTGAATAACCAGCGTCTGGAACGAGAAAAACAATACATCGTAGACACGGCTAGCACGGCTCGAAAAATGGAGAAACAACATAAAAGAAATGGGCTCACTTATCTATTTCTACAAGAACGACGACAAGTACGAAAATGGAAGCCAATCACTCATTCATCAGCTACAAAAAGATTGGAACGCATTTTGAGAAAGACAGGATGCAATACGGCTAGCACAAGCAGAAAATACAGCGTTGAAACAATTCTTGGATCAACTAAGGATGGTAAGAAGGAAGAAAAAAAGAGTGGAATCTATAGGATCAGTTGCCCGAAATGCGATAAAGTGTATATTGGACAGGCGAAACGCTTGGCAAAAACAAGATTCCAAGAACATATTAAGGAAGCTGAACAGATCATGAGAAGAGGTGGAATAGAAACAGCAAGATCATCATTAGCCAGACATATTATTGAGGAATCTCATACCATTCAATGGGCTAATCTAGACATAGTACAGGAAGTCCGGGACTGGAAAAAGTTGGATGCTTGCGAATCCTTATGGATCTCGAGAGTCCCCAGTGAACGACGTTTAAATACGGATCTAGCGACCCAATTAAAATAATCAAATAACTAATTTTCTGTAATAAAATCTCCACAATTATTTTACTTGTCATAGCTAACCCGTAATTACTTTACAACTTTTTGTAATTCCCGGTAATAAATTTACCTTTAAGCGCTTTGTTAATTTTATACCTACCTCAGCTAACCCTTAATTGCATTATAATTGTTTGTTATCCCGTAGTAGTACTTAAGGATATTTATGTTTATTACCATTAAATGTGAAAGGTTTAAATATTCGGATGATTGTAAGAAGAGCTTCAGAATACCGCCACTGATGAAGAGGATAACTTGTCCTCGAACTACCGTTATCTGGTTAAGAAAATTAAGAGTAAATAACGCTTAAAAAAGGAAATTTTATTATTTTTTATTTTTTCAGTATCATTACAGGTATTTTCTTTTGTTTTTTTTTTTTATTTTATCTAGTTAGATAGTTATGTAGGATTTAGTTATTAGATAGAATTTCTCCTTAATTAAAAAAAATTTATGTAGGATATAATTTTACAAAATTTCAGAATTTAGGATATATTATTAATGTTAAAATAGAACGATTTATAATTATAAAAAAAAAAAAACATAATAAATCTTAACAAATTATATAAAATTATGAATATTTACATTATACATACAATATAATTCAATACATTATTGATTTTATTTCAGATAAATTTTCTGAAATTTTATCGAATAGATATATTAATCGTGTATCTGGGTTTTCTGAAATTCTGTTGGTCTGTAGTTGTTGTGTGTTCTCTCATTTCCGCTTGAAGTCTGCATTCCCTCTTGTTTTGTTTTATATTTTATAAATAAGTGGTCATCTTACAAGAGGAGGATATCAAATGTTGAATAGTGTCAAATTATAGGATGGGATTGTGTTAAAACTGTTTAATGGGAGGTGATATGAATTTTCATCTCATGCCTGAGCTGAATTAATAATTTTTAATTATTAAATCTAAATTACGTTTGGTCGGTGACTCAAGGAAGTTTACCACTCGTTCAGACGTTTACAATAGTAATAAATTTTTTTTTTGAAATTTTCATGACTATAATTATAGATATTTCTGTTACCACTTCCATTTGCCAAAACCCCACCCTGAGAAAATAATGTCACCACTATTGGCAAAAGTGTAGCTTCATCTGAGAAGCATGGTAATTTTGATTTTTTAACCGAAGGAAAAAAATTACCATAACAGATATGGCGCCCAACGAGGCCTCTTCATTAATACATAGTTTGTTGTTCCTAAACGGTTTTGGACAAACAATGAAGAACTCCTCGTAATTTAGAATTGTTTTCGAAGATTTTTATATCTTTCAATTCTTTTCAGTTGTTATCATACAACTTACATTATAAAGTCCTCTACTCTTTTTATTTTTTCTGTCTTTTGTCTGAACGACTTAGAGGCAATTTAAAATTAAATAAATTTAATTTCAGGTCTTGATTCCTTGGACTGTGCAGTTGGTATTTCATTCCTGTGACTGCTGAACTCTGATGTGTTTAAAAAATTTTATTGAATGATATTCGATTAACTTTGACCATCAGAGTTTCTCAATTACTGAAATGGAGTTGGAACTTTGTTTGAAAGTAACCTCGTGATATTTTAATTGCTTTTATCGCCTCTTCGGATGGAAATCGAAAAGCATTAAGGAAACGTTGGGTTACTGGAGAGCAATGTTTCAACACTTTTTTGAGAAAAGTTGACTTTATTCGCTCTTCTTTGCTACATCACCGATTCACCTGTACCTCCATAGATTTATGCCATTTTAATTAATAGGAAATCTTTTCTATCGAGGTCTTGAGTTTTTGTGTTTGGGTGTGGTGGATGAGTGAATGGAAACAATCTGTGTTTGATCTTGGGAACTTGTCCGTTGAATATTAATATTTATCATCATGGTATTTATTCAACGGATGGGAATTTAAATTTCAAACGCTTTTCACCGACCAATTTATTCGGTTATCTTTTGGTTTCGCTTTTATACAAAATTATTTTAAATTTCATTGATTGTTGAACAGCTTTGGTATGGGTGAAGATAAATATCAGCCCTCTCTCTTTATATATATATATATATATATATATATATATATATATATATATATATATATATATATATATATACATATATATATATATATATATATATATATATATATATATATATATATATATATATATATATATATATATAAATATATAAATATATATATGTATATATATAATATATATATATATATATATATATATATATATATATATATATATATATATATATAAATATATAAATATATATATGTATATATATAATATATATATATATATATATATATATATATATATATATATATATATATAAATATATAAATATATATATGTATATATAATATATATATATATATATATATATATATATATATATATATATATATATATATATATATATATATATATATATATATATATATATACATGCACGAATAATTTTGCGAGTTACTGTCGCAAATATTTTCACAATCGTTAAGAAGATCATGATCAACAAAATGAACTTACTCGAAAACCCACCAAGAATCAACATCTGAAAGTGGGTCACTGCTCCATTCATTACGCTGCTCGAATGTTCCCGCTAATTCGCCAATGTACGAGAACTGGGTTGAATGACTAGAGACCCTATATAAAGGCAGGCGATAGTCAAAACTGCGATAGTGTGTGGAGTGCGAATTGAAAAGCGATCAAGTAGTAGTGAAGTGAGTTTTGAAGACAATTGCGATAGAAATTTATGGACAAGAGGAAGTTAGACTTTTAATAGTGGAAATTAAGATTGTGAAGTAGTTAAATAAGTAATTGTGCATTTATAATTAATTAAATAAACTCTTTTAATTTAATTTAAAAGACATTGCGTTTTCACTTTCCCGGAACATTAAAACTATTGGCCGCGAACCATAACACGCGACAGTGGTGTCAAGAAGGGAGAAAGAAAATTTTGGAAGTGAAAACATTTAAATATGCCTAAAGTGCACAATAGTGAAGTTTAACGTGAAAACTGTTGGAAAAAAACACGAAAAGCCGAAACTATAAAAATGCCATGTAACTTGCATCTAAGAATTGATGAATTGACCATGTCGGAGCTTAAGGAAGAGTTGGAACAGCGAAATCTGGCTACGCAAGGTACAAAGGCCACACTGATTTCACGCTTGCGCGACGCGATTGAATCGGAAGGTGCGTATCTGGATTCGAGTGAGCCTTCAGATGCAGAAAAAGGCGCAGAAGGCGGTGAAGCCGAAACACCAAAACCAAAGGAACCAGAAAATGCGCTGATGCAAATGTTGATGCTGATGCAGTAAGAGCAGTTTAGCTGCGAAGCTAAATGAACAATCAGCGCAGCCAAATGAACAGACATCCAGTTTAGCTGTGAAGCTAAATGAACAATCAGCGACGCTAGACCAACAAGCGTTCGAAATCAAGGCAGACATCACACAGAAGCTGGAAAAACAGTAAACCGAAATAAAAGCGCAGCTCAGTAGTCTCAACAGCCAAATTAAATGCGTCGAGGAAAAGGTATACCAGGTCGAGGAGAGAATCAACCTTGAGATCAGCCAGGTCGAGGAGAGAATCAACTATGAGATGGAAAAAGTGAAAAAGGACTTGGAAGCAGCGAAGGCAGTAGTAACCACCTCACTTATAACCGCAGCGCAATGCTCATCTAGAAATGTGCAAGCACCAATATTCAACGGGCAAACCGTCTGGACTATTTACAAAACCTAGTTTGAAGCAGCCAGCCGCTCGGATAAATCACTGGAATGAGCAGGCACGAAAACTGCATTCATTCTTGCTCTAAGAGGCCCAGCTGCCGAGCTTTTGCAGACTATCCCCGTCGAGTTGCACTCAAACCCGGCTGCTATAATGAATGCGCTCGACATGCGTTATGGAGACGATCATTTGAAGCAGATTTATCGGTCACAGCTAAGGCATCGGGTGCATAAGTCTGGTGAAACCCTACAGCAGCTAGCCCAAGACATTGAGCGACTAGCACTACGACCCAGAACATCGAGATGATGCAGCAACAGAAGCATTCATCAGCGCACTAAAAGACCAGGAATTGCAACAAGCCGTGCGTTTAGCTCAAAAGCAAACGGTTAAGGACGCATTGGCTTACAGTCTGAACTTTGAGGCAGCGAAAAATGTGACTCGTACCACTGCCCGGGTTCGCGAGGTAGTGGCAGACGAGTGCAGGTGTGGGCGCGTCGAAATCGAGCGAGAGCCGCATGTAAATTGTGCGCCTAGATCTGGAATTGCGGAGAGAAGGGGCACCTGCAAAGAGACTGCAAGAAGCATTGGATTTGGGCAAACGGGTATTGAAATGGCAGAATGTCGAAGTATTGATGGAGGATCCGCCCGTTCAAATTCCCAAGATGAATGTGGTAGTATGTACCGACACTGATGTACCGAATTCTTCCGAAAGCATTGTATGGGCCAAGCGTGATGGTGATTCTGGAGACCAGCGATCTTATCTGATAGAGCCAACGAAGACGTCCGCATCGAGCAGCTTGATTGTAGGACGAAGCCTTGCAAGATCTATAAGGAACGGATGCGTGCCGGTTAGAGTCCTTAACACCACAGACTCAACCACGAGTATCAACACGGGAAAAGTCATCGGCAGCTGCGAGCCTGTTTCCACCATCACCTCTTTGGAAGCTACTCACGACCATCATTGGAAAAGGAGGCAAGACGCAGACAAAGCCCGGGAATCCACGTCTGCAATATTGAAGCAGGTCAAATTGCCAGTGCAGCTATTCAAGCGAGCCTCTGATCTGGTCACCAAGCAGTGACATCTTCTCAACAAGCCCAGATGACCAAGGCCGAACGAGTATGGTAACTCACGTCATAGATACACAGGGAGCCAAGCCAATTCGACAAGCACCAAGACGTCTTCCTATAGCCAAACAAGGAGAATTGAGCGCACCGATCTCGGACATGAAAAAACAAGGCGTTATCGAACCTTCTGTCAGTCCATGCGCCGCGCCAGTAGTTCTAGTAAAGAAAAAGGATGGTAGTCACTAAAAAAGATAGTTACCCGCTCCCACCCATCGATGACATCATGGACACTTTAGCCGACGCAAAATGGTTTTCTACACTCGATCTCAAGAGTGGCTACTGGCAGGTAGAAATCGACAAAAAGGACCGAGAGAAAACCGCATTTTCAGTTGGGACCGGATTGTGGCAATTTGTGGTGATGCCATTTGGGCTTTGCAATGCTCCAGCCACTTTCGAACGCCTGATGGAATACGTGCTACGTGGCTTAACCTGGAAAATCTGCTTGGTGTACCTAGATGACATCATCGTCATCGGGAGAACGTTCGAAGAGCATGTGCGGAACTTAGAAGAGGTTTTCTCCCGATTGCGACTGGCGAATTTGAAACTTAGTCCCGAAAAGTGTACCCTTTTCGCAGCTGAAATAAAATACCTGGGACACGTCGTATCAGCAGGGGTTAAAATAGACCCTGGGAAAATTGAAGCCGTGAAAAGCTGTCCAACACCAAACAACAAGCGCCAACTACGAAGTTTTCTGGGTCTGGCAACCTACTATTGAAGATTCGTCAAAGACTTTGCCAAAATAGCTAAGTGTCTCCATCAGTTAACCGAGAAAAATCGTCCGTATGTCTGGAATGAACAATGCCAGATAGCCTTTGAGACCTTGAAGGGGAAGCTGTGTGAATCACCCGTGCTGGCATATCCGAAACCCGGAAAAATGTTTGTAGTTGACACCGATGCGAGCAAAGGCGGTATTGGAGCTGTACTCTCCCAGCAGATCGATGGCGAAGAAAGAGTCCTCTCGTATTACAGTCGAGTTCTTCCAAAATGTGAGAGGAACTACTGCGTGACCAGGAAGGAGCTATTGGCTATAATAGAGGCCACCAAGCAGTTCCACAAGTACCTATATGGCCAGAAATTTGTTCTTCGAACGGACCATGCATCATTGAGATGGCTGCTCAACTTCAAAAGCCCCGAGGGACAAGATGCGAGATGGATCGACAGATTGCAGTCATACGACTACGAAATTGTTCATCGGAAGGGCGGAGTTCATGGAAATGCTGACGCCCTATCCCGCCGTCCATGTCCAGCTAACTGCAAGCATTGCCGACGGATTGAGGAAAAGGAACCGTCCGTTGATCTGCGATTGATAACGACCAAATTCGATGAAGGTTGGTCACCGGAGGAGATTCGAAATGCCCAGCTAGCCGATGAAGACATCGGACCATTGCTCGCATGGAAGGAGACAACTGGGCGATCGGAGTTGAAAGGCGTTTCCATGCATGGCGCAACCCTGAAAAGCTATTGGGCACAATGGAACTCCCATCAAGTAGAGGGTGGCATACTCAAGCGGAAATGGGGAACGGCGGATGGCAGCTCCTATGGGATGCAAACTATACTTCCCAAAAGCTAAATCCACGATGTGGTTAAGGAGATGCACGAAGGATCCTCGGGAGGCCACCTTGGCGTTAACAAGACCTTAGCGAAATTGCGGGAAAGGTTTTACTGGCTCCATGCTCGAGAAGACGTAGAGGACTGGTGCCGCAGATGCACAATTTGCGCTTCCGTCAAAGGTCCAAAGCGACGACTGAGAGGACAAATGCAAACCTATAACGTGGGGGTACCGTTTGAAAGGATTGCTGTTGACATCGCAGGACCCTTTCCTGAATCCGAGTGGGGAAATCGATACACGCTGGTTGTGGCCGATTATTTCAGCAAGTGGCCCGAGGTCTACCCCATTCCCAACCAGGAAGCAACTACTGTAGCCGAACAGCTAGTGTTAAATTGGGTCAGTAGGTACGGCGTACCTTGCGAATTACATTCGGATCAAGGCCGAAACTTTGAGTCACTAGTTTTTGGCGAAGCGTGCGAGCTGCTGGGAATAAGGAAAACGAGGACAACACCGCTGTATCCCCAATCATCTGGCCAAAATGGTTGACGAGAATCAAAGGGACTGGGACCGACATATCCCACTATTTTTGATGGCGTACAGAGCTGCCGAACATGCCTCGACGGGTCAAGCCCCAGCCTCATCTTTGGAAAGACTATTCGTCTGCCGGCTGATATAAAGTTCGGAACACCCCCTGAGAAACCCCAAACGATCTCAGAGTACGCAAGTGATCTAAGGCAACGGTTGAACCAGATACATCGGACAGTGCGAAAACACCTCGAATCGGCTACTGACCGCATGAAGACCATGTATGATCTAAAGGCCACTGGCTTCCAGCAAGATGACTTGGTATGGCTATATAACCCGCAACGGCGAAAGGGTACATCTCCAAAGTTGCAACATAATTGGGAGGGACCATACCGAGCTACAAAGCGAATCAACGACGTCATATACCGCATACAGGAACACTGTAAGCCAAGAGCAAAAATGAAAATCGTGCACCTGGACCTTCTTGCCCCATATTACCTCCAGGGAGAATTGACTACAACTGGCGACACATCTTTTCGGGGCGAAAAGAACTAAGGTGGGGGCAGTGTTACATGCACGAATAATTTTGCGAGTTACTGTCGCAATTATTTTCACAACCGTTAAGAAGATCATGATTAACAAAACGAACGTGCTCGAAAACCCATTAATCATGATCAGCAAAACGAACGTACTCGAAAACCCACCAAGCATCAACATCTGAAAGTGAGTCACTGCTCCATTCATTACACTGCTCGAATGTTCCCGCCAATTCGCCAATGTACGAGAACTGGGTTGAATGACGAGAGACCCTATATAAAGGCGAGCTGAATGAATGGGGGCATTTATTCAACCGCGATAGTAAAAACTGCGAAAGTGTGTGGAGTGCGAATTGAAAAGCGATCAAGTAATAGTGAAGTGATTTTAGAAGACAATTGCGATATAAATTTATGGACAAGTGAAAGTTAGACTTTTAATAGTGGAAATTAAAATTGTGAAATAGTTAAATAAGTGATTGTGCATTATAATTAATTAAATAAACTCTTTTAATTTAATTTAAAAGACATTGCGTTTTCACTTTCCCGGAACATTAAAATTATTGTCCGCGAACCATAACACGCGACAATATATATATATATATATATATATATATATATATACACACACACACACATATATATATATATATATATATATATATATATATATATATATAGATAGATACATATATACATATATATATATATATATATATATATATATATATATATATATATATATATATATATATATATATATGTATATATATACGAGTATATATATATATATATATATATATATATATATATATATATATATATGTATATATATACGAGTATATATATATATATATATATATATTTATATATATATATATATATATATATATATATATATATATATATATATATATATATATATATATATTATATATACATATATGACTTTCTGATCTAATATTTTAATTTGATAATGTCACGCGAAGGTCCGTTAACTCGATTTAAGTCAAAGATTATGGCGGAACGCTGTGATGGAAATCAACCAGAGAATACACAACAAGAAGATACAGAAGCCTGTAGACGATACAGATAGTGAAACTAATTTCGACATGCAGAATATGGCAAATTCTACATGCAGAATATGGCAAAGTCTACAACTTCTAATGAAGCAAGTTTCTCAGCTAAGTAGTGCATTTCAAAAACTTACTTCGGAAAACACGCATAAAACTGCACTTAAAGCATCTTCCTCCTTTTCAAGTTCCAGAATATCTAATGCGGCTTTTGAGGAACTACCTAAAGGACCGAAGCCTGCTCTACGACACGACACAGGGCCAACGAAGGATGGAAATTACATCGGGTGTTGCCCAGGGATCTATCCTTGGTCCGGGCCTGTGGAACGTGTTATAAAGTTATACTACTGGTGCGGGGAATTGATTTGCTGTACAGTGTTTTAATTTAATTATATAATTCTTTAGACTATTGATAGAGAAAAGGGTATCTACTTAAGCGGCTTGGCCGCAGATAGTGTTGGCACCATAATTTAGGCTATTCCTAAATATTTGCCGTGCTGAAGCAATTGAAAAGTATTTCCGCAAGGATAATCTCGCGAATACTTGTATTGGATAATAAAACTCTGTAGTTGCTAGTCTGCTTGCCCACACAGAATTGGCTTTATTCCTCATAAAACTTTCTCTTAAATACTATCCTTCATGACAATAAATCAATATAAGTTAATATTTGCTTCTCAGCATGTTAATTCCATTTCCCACATTTCCCTGACCTCACACAATGTTCATTCATACCACACACACAGCATTGCATCATTCATTGACCATTCAATGTTTACTTTTCCACCTGACCCAATTTGTCGACATTGAGTCAAGTGCAATTTTCTTCACTTTCTTTCCCATGGTCATGGATCTGGGTTACACACATGCATATGCATATGAGTACAGACCCAAATCGTGAAGAATGGTGCCATGCTGTGCTACGGTCGTATTTGCTCTTTTGGGTCATAGCAATATTTATTATTTCATGGTGCAATCTTAGGCAATTGGAAACATATGCGATTGCAATTGTAAATATGCAATTGAAAATATGCAAACAAACATATCGTGGGAAATATGTTGGTTTGTTCTAGTTTGATGTATTTTATATCTTTGCAGGGAAACGCGGTTAATATGCGTAACGCTAATTAACGTGTTATAGGAACATGTTAATTAGCGTGTACGAAATAAAAAGGTATGTTTTCAGTACACATAGTGTCTTACGACGGGCTACTGAGACTTGAGATGTCAGATGAGTCGCGCTTGGTCGGCTATGCGGATGATGTTGCGGCTCTGGTCGCCGGACGCACCGTTGAAAAAGCGCAACTTAGGCTAGGTATGCTAATGCGCCGAGTGAGGGACTGGATGACTGCTCGCGGGCTCAGTTTAGCACTGGAGAAAACCGAAGTGGTCATCTTGACAAAAAAGAGAGTCCCTAGAGTAAGGATGATCAGTATTGGAGATATACAAATCGAATCGAAGCCAGCGGTGAAGTACCTGGGGCTACTGATCGACTCGAAGATGAGTTTCTCTGAGCAAATCAGGGCAACGGCTGAGAAGGCTGCTTCGGGAATATCGGCCCTTAGTCGACTTATGGCCAACGTAGGGGAACCCAGCCCATCAAGAAGACGCCTCTTGATGAGTGCTGTAGGGTCAGTGCTACTGTACGGAGCAGAGGTATGGGGCGACGCTCTCAGCAAGGAGGTATACCGAAAACGATTGGCACCGGTACAGAGAAGAGGAGCACTGAGAATTGCATCTTCGTATCCAACAGTCTCCGACTCGGCGGTGAGAGTGATTGCAGGCGTGATACCTGTCGCCCTCCTTGCTAGAGAGCGCCCCGCTATTTACCTGCGCCGAAACGAGGATGCGAGGGAGATGGTTGTCCGCGAGAAGAGACAACGCTCGCTCAACGATTGGCAGCAGTCTTGGAGGAATTGCACGAAGGGAAGGTGGACAGCGCGCCTCATCCCGGATGTGAGACCGTGGCTAAATCGAAGGCATGGTGAGACTGACTTTTATCTGACCCAGCTTTTGAGCGGGCACGGGTGTTTTCAGTCTTACCTGCACAAGATCGGCAAGTCACGGTCTCCCGATTGTCGGTTTTGCCCAGGAGAGGAGGACAATGCCTGTCACACATTTTTTGCGTGTACCAAATGGGCCAGGCTGCGAAGGGAACTCTACAGGGAGACGGGAGAGCTCACCCCGGATAATATAGTTGCGGTGATGCTCGAATCGGTAGACAAATGGAACCAGGTGGCACATTATGCTCGGGCAGTCCTAAAAGATAAAAGGGACTCGCAGCAGCCGGAGGTGCTGGGGCTGGGGGATCGCTCTTCTGGCATTTCCTCTTCCCCTCTCCCCTCCCGCTAGGAAAGGGACTCCCCAGCTCGAAGGCGCCCCACGGCGTAACAAAACGAGACCTGGCCCGAAGTAATGTGTCAAACGGTTCCAGGCTAGGTTCTCAGATTGACAGGGGAGGTGTTTAGTGGGTAGTCCAAGGGTATCCTCCATGGGAGTCCCACACTGCCAGACTCGGCGGGCGTAAATGCCTTCATCTCCCTACCACAAAAAAAAGCATCTTCCTCGAACAATATAAATAAAAAATCTTTTAGTTCGTCAAGTCCTTTAAATAAAAACCAGATTCGTTTTGATGCAACAAGTCAAACACCATACATGGCTTTCTTTATAGAATAGAACATCTAAGAAAATCTGAAGGAGCAGATGATGAATATTGGGTTAATAACATTCATCGTTGTCTGTTTGGGAAGGCTAGTACATGGTACTGGCAATTTCATCGTCAGTCTTCACAAGTTACTTGGTCAAAATTTTGCTCAGCAATCAAGTTAAGATTTAGTCAATGGAATTCAGATTCTGAAATATTACATACTATTGAAAGAAGACGCCAAGGCGAGTATTGATGATGTCTTGTCAGCAATAATTGATTTTAACTTCAACGAATTCGTCCTATTTCTGATCAAGAATTGATTCGGATGATTCTTCCTAATTTAACACCTTCAATGATGCAGTTACTTTTCGCTTCCAACTGTACCAGTTTAAATGAGTTAAGAAATAAAGGGCGAGAAGCAGAATTACTTCTAAGAGGATCTCAACATGGAAACAAACATTTTCCATTTAAATTTCATTATTCAGTATTAGATGCCATAGTGGACAACAAACATACTGATGATAATGTTGAATCACTACAGAACAAAAATGATGCAAAGAAAATTAAATGCTGGGATTGCCAACTGTTTGGACATAAATTCCAAGATTGCCCTTCTTCTAATCGAAAAATCTTTTGTTATCGTTGTGAACTAACAGGAGTCTTATGCAACAATTGTTCTAAATGTCAGGGAAACGAACAGAGGGGTCAGTTGAAACCTCGAAATGGTCCTCGTTAAATGGTTCCTAACTCAATTTACAAAATGATATTTTTGGAAATACATCCAATAATGTTATTAATGAAAGTTTCCAAAATTCTAAAAGAAAACGGAAAATGTTCCCTTATTTCGCCAATCATTAATTTATAGACAAAATAATTACCAGAAAGTTCGTAATAAAATATTTGGATCTAATGCCGATAAAATTATTTCAGGTTCAACTCGACGTCTGAGAGCTTGGCATCAACGTCGAATGAAGAAAAATTGAATACATGTTCATAGTCTAATTCATAAAATTAACGATCTTAGGTCTTTTGCAAAAGTTTATTTTGGATCCGTTCCGGTTGAAGGTTTAGTGGATAGTGGAGCATCTGTGAGTTGTCTTGGAAAAGGATTTGATAAAATTTTATCAAAATTAGATATTGTTCTTCAACCTGATGATAGTACTTTGTATTCTGCTGGCGGTTCAAATCATGTTTCTATTGGATACTTTTTCACAGTGTTTCTTTCAAAGACCTTACAAAACTTTTGAAGATATACATTGTGCCTTCTTCTTTATCTGGGAGTGGATTTCTGGAGAGAATTTCAGTTAGCTCCTGGAGTTATAGAATCTTTAGACACAGTTCCTGATGAGACAAAAACTTTCCCAAAGCTTCATTTACTGACCTCCAAAGAAACTAATAGATTGTGTCAGGTGAAGGATTTATTTCCATTTTGTGAGAAATTGGGTTTGGGACAAACTACTTTGGAGACTCATGTGATTGATGTAGGTCATGCTGCACCTATTAAGCAAAGACACTATCCGGTATCTCCTGCCATCCTTAAACTGATGTATGGTGAACTGGATAGAATGTTATCCATGGATGTGATAGAGGAGAGCAACAGCGCATGAAATTCCCCTTTCGTTCTAATAAGGAAACCAGGCAAAGATAGACTTTGTTTGGATTCCCGCAGGATGAATCGGGTTACCGTCAAAGATGCTTATCCTCTTCCTCACATCGATGGATTATTAAGCCAGTTGCATGGTACTAAATTCATTTCCGCGATTGATTTGAAAGATTGCTTTCTGGCAAATTCCTTTGGAAGATAAATCTCGCGAAAAGACAGCATTTACAGTTCCCGGCGTCCTTTGTATCAATTCAAGGTGATGCCGTTTGGACTGTGTAACGCCCCTCATCGCATGTGTGGATAAAGTCATGAAGCCTCTTTTACCACAGGATAGAGAAAGAGTCTCTGTTTATCTGGATGACTTATTAGTTACTACCCCAGATTTTGAATCTCATCTACTTTTACTCTCTAAAGTTGCAGACTGCCTTCGCAGAGCTGGTCTTACAAGAAATATTGGTAAAAGCCACTTTTGTATAATAGAAGTGAAGTACTTGGGATTTATAGTCGAGGCCGGTAAACTAAAGACAGGTCCGGCTGAAATCGCAGCTGTTAAAGATTTTCCCGTTCCCACTTCTGTGAAACAAACCCGTCGATTCTTGGGCATGACTGGTTGGTATGTACCGAACTATGCTGCTTTAGCATCTCCCATTTCTGACTGTCTTAAGAAAAATCCTAAAGGATTTCAATGGACTGAAGAGACTGAAATAGCTTTTAATAAATTGAAAGAGGCCATGGCTAATGCCACAGAATTACATCATCCTGATTTCACTAAGCCCTTTATTATTCAGTGTGACGCAAGCATGACGGGAGTAGGTGGTTTGTTGTCACAAATCGGAGATGATGGTGAAGAGAGACCATTAGCTTACGTCTCACAGAAGTTGAATGCTGCTCAGCGCCACTATAGTATTACCGAGTTGGAGTGTTTAGCTGCAGTCATTTGCGTTCGGAAATTCAGAGCGTATGTTGAAGGTTTTCCCTTTAAGATTATAACCGATCATGCAAGTTTAAAGTGGCTTATGAATCAGAAGGAGTTGACTGGTAGATTAGCGCGATGGTCCCTCAAATTACAGTCATATGATTTTGACATTGAATATAGGAAAGGTAGTGTAAATGTGGTTCCTGATGCTCTTTCACTCGTTTTTTGTGAAGAATTGCCTGTTGATAGTGTCACATTAGTATTAGACTTGAACTCCCCACATATCCAGAGTGAAGAGTATGTAAATTTAATCGACCATTTATATCAAAATGCTGGTCAATTACCTGATATCACTGTACAAGATGGCCAAATTTGGAAAAGAGGATTCACTGTTGATTCAGAAAAAGGTATAACTGATTCAATGTGAAAATTATGTATTCCTAAAACATATACTCAAACTCTAATAGAAAAGGCACACTGCCCACCTTTGTCAGCTCATGGAGGCGTTGCGCAAACACTTGCACGTTTGAGACAATATTATTATTGGCCACACATGGCCACGCAAGTCACAGAATTTGTTAGAGGATGTGAAATCTGTAAAGCCACTAAAGCCCTAAATGTTATTTTATGTCCTACTATGGGAGCTTCGAAAATTCCTTCTCGTACTTGGCAACGTGTATTTATTGATTTGTTGGGTCCTTATCCACGAACTAAAAAAGGCCACACTACCATTTTGAAAGTCCTCGATGGATTTTCAAAGTTCGTTCTTTTGAAACCTCTGAGGAAGGCTACATCTGAATCCATTGTAAGATATTTGGAGCAGGGGGTCTTTCATGTATTTGGAACACCCGAAACTTTGATATCTGACAATTTTTTTTTGTGGTAGGGAGGTGAAGCCATTTACGCCCGCCGAGTCTGGCAGTGTGGGACTCCCATGGAGGATACCCTTGGACTACCCACTAAACACCTCCCCTGTCAATCTGAGAACCTAGCCTGGAACCGTTTGACACATTACTTCGGGCCAGGTCTCGTTTTGTTACGCCGTGGGGCGCCTTCAAGCTGGGGAGTCCCTTTCCTAGCGGGAGGGGAGAGGGGAAGAGGAAATGCCAGAAGAGCGATCCCCCAGCCCCAGCGCCTCCGGCTGCTGTGAGTCCCTTTTATATTTTAGGACTGCCCGAGCATAATGTGCCACCTGGTTCCATTTGTCTACCGATTCGAGCATCACCGCAATTATATTATCCGGGGTGAGCTCTCCCGTCTCCCTGTAGAGTTCCCTTCGCAGCCTGACCCATTTTGTACACGCAAAAAATGTGTGACAGGCATTGTCCTCCTCTCCTGGGCAAAACCGACAATCGGGAGACCGTGACTTGCCGATCTTGTGCAGGTAAGACTGAAAACACCCGTGCCCGCTCAAAAGCTGGGTCAGATAGAAGTCAGTCTCACCATGCCTTCGATTTAGCCACGGTCTCACATCCGGGATGAGGCTCGCAGTCCACCTTCCCTTCGTGCAATTCCCCCAAGACTGCTGCCAATCGTTGAGCGAGCGTTGTCTCTTCTCGCGGACAACCATCTCCCTCGCATCCTCGTTTCGGCGCAGGTAAATAGCGCGGCGCTCTCTAGCAAGGAGGGCGACAGGTATCACGCCTGCAATCACTCTCACCGCCGAGCCGGAGACTGTTGGATACGAAGATGCAATTCTCAGTGCTCCTCTTCTCTGTACCGGTGCCAATCGTTTTCGGTATACCTCCTTGCTGAGAGCGTCGCCCCATACCTCTGCTCCGTACAGTAGCACTGACCCTACAGCACTCATCAAGAGGCGTCTTCTTGATGGGCTGGGTTCCCCTACGTTGGCCATAAGTCGACTCAGGGCCGATATTCCCGAAGCAGCCTTCTCAGCCGTTGCCCTGATTTGCTCAGAGAAACTCATCTTCGAGTCGATCAGTAGCCCCAGGTACTTCACCGCTGGCTTCGATTCGATTTGTATATCTCCAATACTGATCATCCTTACTCTAGGGATTCTCTTTTTTGTCAAGATGACCACTTCGGTTTTCTCCAGTGCTAAACTGAGCCCGCGAGCAGTCATCCAGTCCCTCACTCGGCGCATTAGCATACCTAGCCTAAGTTGCGCTTGTTCAACGGTGCGTCCAGCGACCAGAGCGGCAACATCTTCCGCATAGCCGACCAAGCGCGACTCACCTGGCATTTCAAGTCTCAGTAGCCCGTCGTAAGACACGTTCCACAGGTCCGGACCAAGGATAGATCCCTGGGCAACACCCGATGTAATTTCCATCCTTCGTTGGCCCTGTGTCGTATCGTAGAGCAGGCTTCGGTCCTTTAGGTAGTTCCTCAAAAGCCGCATTAGATATTCTGGAACTTGAAAAGAGTTTTCCAGCGTGTCCAGAATATCCACCCATCTAGCGGAGTTGAAGGCATTCCTGACGTCGAGTGTCACCAACAGGACGATCCGTCGCTTGGTGCGACTATATGCCTCTGCCTTTTGGACCGCGTTCACCACCTCTGCAATCGCATCAATGGTAGAACGTCCTGCTCTAAAGCCGTACTGCCGAGGAGATAGGTCCCCAGCAGCACGAATCGCGTCAGTGAGTCTTCCCTTGATGTTTCTCTAGCACTTTCCCAGCCGTGTCTAGCATGCATAACGGGCGGTATGCAGACGGCGATTCGGGATTTCCCTTCCCCTTGCTGATCAGCACGAGCCTCGCCACCTTCCATCGTACCGGGAAAACCCCGTCCCGTAGGCAAGCGTTGAATGTGCTGAGCAGCAAGTCAGGACAATGGTGATAGACGAGCCGCAACACCTCAGCTGGAACACCATCTTGACCTGGAGCCTTCCTCGCTTTCAAGGAGAGGACTGCCTCCTCCAGTTCCAGCTGTGTGAAGAGTGGGCACTCTACTGCTGTTTCACCATGGACAGCGTCAACACGGACGGGATGGGTGGGGAAGAGTCCCCGCACTATCGCGTCCATCTTTTCCGCGTCATGTATACAAGGCTTCCGTAGGGCACCAAGTTTGCCCATGACCAGCTTGTAGCCAAGGCCCCACGGATCCTTGTTCACATTGTCCACTAGGTCTTGCCAGCAGCGAGCCTTGCTACTGTTGATCAGTTTGCGAAGGCATTTCCTGGCCGACTTATATGCTGCCACCTGGTTCGGTTCCGCGCCCGTTGAGCCTCACGCCGAAGCTTGTGACACTGCCTCCGCTTTTCAGCGATTTCAGTAGACCACCAGTACACTGGGGGCTTGCCGTGCCGGGGTCTTCGACGGGGCATAGAAGCGCAGCAAGCAGTCGTGATTATGCTCATAGTTGAGTTCACCACGTCTTGAGCTGCCAGTTCTTCCGTCCCCTCCGGAGCTCCCTGCAGCGGCTCACCTGCTGTGAGAACCTTGTCGAACCTCTCGACGTCCATTCTTCCAATGTTCCATCCAGTTGTAGAAGGCCGAAAGCACGGACGTCGGGAGATAGCATCACTTATCTCAAGCAGAATGCACTGGAGATCACTGGCTGAGTAGTCCTCTAATACTTTCCAGTTGTGTATCCTCCGTACTAAGGACTCCGAGGCGAATGTCACGTCCGGTATGGTTCCCTCACAGCCAATACGGCGGAAAGTCGGCGTATTTCCGGAGTTTAGTACGACGAGGGCCGTCCTGGCCGCCATATCCAGGATTCGTTTTCCCCGCGGATCCGTCTGAGGCATGCCCCATTCGATTGCTTTAGCATTGAAGTCCCCCCCAACGAGCACTTTACCCTCTGCGTTTGAGACAGCGCCCTCCAAAGGATTAAGCTTGGCTTGGAAAGATGATATCGACTCGTTAGGCGTTAGGTACACACTAAAGAAGGTGATCCCTGAGCACCGAACCCACACGAAACCATCCCCCCGTCCACAACTCTCCGCTTGAAAGTCACTGTTCCGAACCCAGATAGCGGCAGTACCAGTTTCATCAGAGTACCATAATGCAGGACTTTTATTATGGTGTTGCTCACTCAGCAGCAAGAAGTCGGCTTTCCTGTCCCTCGCAAACTGCTCAAGCAGATTTTGGGCGGTTGAACTGCGGTGTAGGTTTAGCTGTAGGATGCGGGTCATCGAAGCTCTGATTTCGTCTTGGCTAAGGCTTCCTGGAACACCCGGCATTTTCCTGATCCCAAGACGTGTCCAAAATCAAGTTTTGGATCAGCATCCTTGCAAAGGATCCTCCTTCGTACACTCTTTTCTTTTATGACCCCGTTTCACCGCATTTGTAACATAGGGAACTCCTATCGGGTCCTTTGCATACTTGTGTGGTGTGACCATAACCAAGGCATTTGAAACATTGAAGAGGCGTTGCTCTTCGCCGTATCCTACAGACAACCCACCCATTTCATACTTTGCCCTTGTTCAGGAATTGTTCGGCGTCCTTTTCGGTCAAGTCAACTATGGCCATGCGTTGTCCCCTGTTGTTTTCTGGTGTCAGTCTCGCTTTGATCCTTCCCACGCTAGGGAACTCCTTTTTGATGGCCTCTTCTACCTCGGCCAGGTCCGTCACGCAGTCTATGTCTCGTATTTCGATCGTTGCCATCGGCTCGAGCGGGGCTATAGATGCGCTTTTGCCGAGGACTTTCTTTACTGCGTCACAGAATGCATCTTTATTGCCGGCCTCTGCTCCGAATTCGAGCAGTATGTGGCCTGACCGCGTTGGTCGTACTACTTTAATGGTAGTATTGGTGTCTTCGGGCCTTACGTTTCCCCTGATGTCCCGCAGTACTTCCGCGTAGGATCGGCCATCTTGGGAGATATCTGACAATGGTCCTCAATTCGTATTTAGACACATTACTAACTTGTTGGTTGATTATGGTGTAAATTATTTTAAAGCCGCTTTATATTCACTACAGAGTAATGCCTCGGAGAGAGTCAATAGAACGGTCTTGACAGCCATTCGAGCCTATATCAAAGGTGACCCTAAGACTTGGGACGTACATTTAAGTGCTTTAGCTTGTGCTTTAAGGACCGCTTTCCATACGTCTATTGGAACTACACCTTATAATGCTCTTTTTGGATGTTCTATGACCACTCACGGAAATTCTTATAAACTTCTTAGTTTATCCTCATTATTGTCTGATAATGATTATCATGATTGAGAACTAAGAGATAAGTTAGAAATTTTACGTACATCTATTCGTAAGCATTTAGCCAAAGCTCAAGATAGGACAATGCATACTTACAACCTTCAATCTAAAGAAAATGCTTTTGAAGTTGGTCAAGTAGTATGCCGACGAAATTTTACTCATAGTGATGTGTCTAAGTCTTTAAATCATAAATTAGCACCCAAATTTTTAAAATCAATCATTGCTGCTCGAAATGGTCATTCAATTTACACGCTAAAGCATGAAAATGGAAAATTAATTGGAGATTTTCATGCTAAAGATATAAAACCAGGGAATTGATTGCGAGGTTGTCAGTTCCTTTCTAAAAGGGTAGCGTATTTCATGTTATGAATGTTTGATTTGTTGAAACGATTTGACCTTCTTGGTTTTCAGGGTCGAGAGTCGAGCCCCACGTTTTAAGAGATTTGTCTGAACATACTTTATCAGATGTAAAGGGTTTTCTTTCGGTCCCGTTTATACGTTCTTTTTGTATTATTTTGATTAAAAGTGAACAACCCTCTTTCAACGTGACCGGGGGTGTAACACATACTTTTAAATTGATCTGAAATAAAGTTAATAATTTATTGTATTCGACATACATTTTTATGATTACACAAACACTTGTACATAATATTACTTTACATTGTAAATTGACACACACAGATAGAGTAAATAAATGAAGATAGGAAGCAAAGAGAAAAAAAAATGAATTAGAGAAGAGAAAATAAATAGATAGAAAAATTTAGTTAGTTTTTGTGAAACGAAGAGAGCAGTCTGATTTTGTGAATGGATATAGTTTTTGATAATCGAGAAGAGAGAAGACTGATTTTGTGAATATATAGTTTTTGAATATCGAAGAGAGAAGATAGTTTTTTTAAGTGAAAGTACAATTTTTAAATATCAAGAGAGAAGACAGTTTTTTTGAAGTGAAAATACAATTTTTAAATATCGAAGAGAGAAGATAGTTTTTGAAGTGAAAATACAATTTTTAAATATCGAAGAGAGAAGAAAATTTTTGAAGTGAAAATACAATTTTTGAATATCAAAGAGAAACCCCCTGTGAGTGTACAACAAAACCCCTTTGTGTGGCATCTATCAACAAATTTTAAATCGACTCAAATTACGAATCGACGCAAGATACGAATGGGCCACAACGTAAGTTTTCTTTTGTTTTTTTTTTTTATTTTTTCTAGTTAGATAGTTATGGAGGATTTAGTTATGAGATAGAATTTCTCCTTAATTAAAAAAAAAATATGTAGGATATATTTTTACAAAATTCAGAATTTAGGATTTATATTATTAATGTTAAAATAGAACAATTTATAATTATAAAAAAAAAAACATAATAAATCTTAACAAATTATATAAAATTATGAATATTTACATTACACATACAATATAATTGAAAACATTATTGATTTTATTTCAGATCCAATTTCAGATAAATTTTCAGAAATTTTATCGAAAAGATATATTAATTGTGTATATTCCTCTGGGTTGTCTGAAATTCTGTTGGTCTGTAGTTGTTGTGTGTTCTCTCATTTCCGCTTGATTTCTGCATTCCCTCTTGTTTTGTTTTATATTTTAAGTGGTCATCTTACAAGAGGAAGATATCAAATGTTGAATAGTTTCAAATTATAGGATGGGATTGTGTTAAAACTGTTTAATGGGGAGGTGATATGAATTTTCATCTCATGCCTGAGCTGAATTAATAATTTTTAATTATTTAATCTAAATTACGTTTGGTCGGTGACTCAAGGAAGTTTACCACTCGTTCAGACGTTTACAATAGTAATAAATTTTTTTTAGAAATTTTAATGACTATAATTATAGATATTTCTGTTACCACTTCCATTTGCCAAAACCCCACCCTGAGAAAATAATGTCACCACTATTGGCAAAAGTGTAGCTTCATCTGAGAAGCATGGTAATTTTGATTTTTCAACCGAAGAAAAAAAAAATTACCATAACAATACTCATCAAAAACGAGATCGTTCTTCCTGTCGCGCACGCGTTTGAGCGAAAAGTTGGTAGGTTTCCTTACGGAATGTCGCGGTACCTTCAGTCGCTTCCTCGGTCCCTGATCCTGTTGATCCGTTTGGATACTGAGACCCCCCAATACGTACGTTCGACTATGCGGATCATGTTGCGGCTCTAGTTGCAGGACGCACCGTTGAATAAGCACCAAGTGAGAGACTGGATGACTGCTCGTGGGTAGCACTGGAGAAAACCGAAGTGGTTATCTTGAAGCAAAAGGGAATCCCTAGAGTAAGGTTGATCAATATTGGAGACATACTATTCGAATCAAAGCCAGCGGTGAAATACCTGGGTCTACTGATCGAGTCGAAGATGAGTTTCTCTGAGCAAAGCAGGGCAACGGCTGCTTTCGGGATTATCGGCTCTAAGTCGCCTTATGGCCAACGTAGGGGGACCCAACCCATCAAAAAGACGTCTCTTGATGAGTGCTGTAGGGTCAGTGTTACTGTACGGAGCAGAAATATGGGGCGACGCTCTCAGTAAGGAGGTATACCGAAAACGCTTGGCACAGGTACAGAGAAGAGGAGCACTGAGGACATCTTCATATTTGCAAGTCGGGCGTCGAGAGTTATTACAGGTGTGATACCTATTGCCCTCTTTGCTAGAGAGCGCCGCGCTAGTTACTTGCGCCGAAGCGAGGACGCGATCGAGATGGTTGCCCTCGAGAGACAGCGCTCACTCAATGATTCATTGCAACCCTGGGTTAACTGCACGAATTGAAGATGGGCTGCGCGCCTCATTCCGGATGTAAGACCGTGGCTAAATTGAAAGCATATGAGACTGACTTCTATATGAGCCAGCTTTTGAGCGGGCATGAATGTTTTCAGACTATCCGCTGAGATTGGCAAGTCACGGTCCCCTGATTGTCGGTTTTGCCTAGGAGAGAAAGACGATGCTTGCCACACATTTTTTTTGCGTGCACAAAATGGGAATGGTTGCGACCGGACCTCTATAGGGAGATGGAAGAGCTCACCCCGGTTAGTATAGTCGCGGTGATTCTTGACAAACAGAACCATGTGGTACATTATGTTCGGGCAGTCCTAAAAGATAAAAGGGACTCACAGCACTTGGAGTAAGGGGATTGCTTGTCTTGGAATTCCTCTTCCCCTCTCCGCTCCCGCTAGAGGAGGGACCCCTAAGCTGAAGGTAACAAAACAAGACCTGACCCGAAGCAATGTGTCTTACAGTCCCAGGCTTGGCTCTCGGGTTGACAGGGGAGGTGTTTAGTGGGTAGTCCAGTCGTTTGCGTCACACTCAATGCGTAAATGGCATTCACCTGCGCGTTAAATTTTTTTCGCTGGCGGAAAGAACTCACCCCACGACACCGCAGAAGCTAGCTCCCAGCACGCGTACGCGTCGTCAGGCAAGGCCGATCCAGCTGAGGTCGGTTCTCTTATAGCTCGTTAAGACAGCAGACCAACGCTGCATGTCCTTTACAAATTAATAAACATCATTAAACACTTAGTAGTCCGCATGGCTTAGTGGTTAGAGCACTAAGTCCGTAAGCTGAAGGTCTCTGGTTCAAGTCTCGTTGGCGTCAACGAGATTTAGTTCGAGTGGTTCTTCGGACGGGCTATAAGCCTGTTCAGTTATGATACGTGCTGGTTTAAAATCAGAACGTATCGCAGCTGGGTGGACGGACAAAGGGCCAAAGCGTGATAATGATCATATCACCTTGTGGAGTGCCGATACATTCGATCATGACAATGAGATATTCTAAATATCTCTAAGCGAAGGCCCGAGAGGGGCTGTAGGGCTACACTCTTTACAAAGCCGGAACTGGAAGAGGGGCAGTCATAATCAAAACCAGTTGAAGTAGCAAGAGAGTGCACCTGCCCGAAGGGTATTGTTTAAAATCAGAACGTATCGCAGCTGGGTGGACGGACAAAGGGCCAAAGCGTGATAATGATCATATCACCTTGTGGAGTGCCGATACATTCGATCATGACAATGAGATATTCGAAATATCTCTAAGCGAAGGCCCGAGAGGGGCTGTAGGGCTACACTCTTTACAAAGCCGGAACTGGAAGAGGGGCAGTCATAATCAAAACCAGTTGAAGTAGCAAGAGAGTGCACCTGTCCGAAGGGTATTGTAAAACAATTAATATATTTAATCAAACAATATATTCTGCATATCAAAAATTGATTAATATACAGATTCCATAAATTTAGTTCGAAAAATTATTATGGTAATTATGATTTTAAACTCGCCACCATTTTGTTTCAAGCGTTTTGACCGCGTTGCTTGATTAGTCATGATAACACATCAAGATTACAAACCATTTCTAAAATTTTTATCAAAATTCCTACATATTTGTAGTGTCTAGGTCCGTTGCAAATGTGTATCTCCTTAGTATCACGTGTTAATGTTGTTGTAATTGTTAAATATTCAATCGGCTGTAACTTAGCTGTTGATTGTTCAATTATTATGAAACTTAACTTAAATTGTAGGTTTTAGGAAATTTGAAGGTCCCATCTTGATTTTATAGGCAAAAATGTAAAATTTATAAAATGTACTGTTATTAACAAATTATAATTATTTTCGTACATTTCCCCTTCCCCTGCACCCCTCAAAGCAAAAATTGTTATTTAAGACCTGTTTTGAAAAGTTCTCATAAAGACCTTTCATTTGATACCCATATTGCCCACATGCGATGAAAACTTTTTTTTTGGGGGTAATTCCCCTATATGGGGAGACCCCCCTTAAAGACCTTATAAATTTCTTATTGTAGTGAAAATTTGAAGGGGGCGTCACTTCGCACCGACTTACAAAATCTCATGTTTCTAGCTTATGTAGTTTGCGAGAAAAAGTGGTGTGACACACGGACGGACGAACATACAGGACGCGATTTTAGTAGGGTATTGTAAAATGATTCTACAATACCCTAAAAAAGGAAGTTTCCGGGCCTAAATGTTGTTCCAGCTGAGCTGTTACAAATTTTCTATCACCAACGTCCTGAATTGCTGCTCAGCATATTCAATGCTTGCTTATGAGACGGGGGTTTCTCAATACGATGGAGGGCGGCAAGGCTCGTGCTGATCAGCAAGAAAAGAGAATTTCCGTATCGCCTTCTGCATACCGCCCTCTGACGCAATTTGTGCTTCCGGGGACCTATCCCCTCGGCACCTTCATGTACGCAAGCGACTGGACTACCCACTAAACACCTCCCCTGTCAAGCCGAGAACCCAGCCTGGAATCGTTTGACACATTACTTCGGGCCAGGTCTTATTTTGTTACAACGTGAGGCGCCTTCAAGCTGGGGGATCCCTCTTCTAGTGGGGGGCCTCAACGCTCCCGGTTGCTGTGAGTCCTTTTATCTTTTAGGACTGCCCGAACATAATGTGCCACATGGTTCCATTTGTGAACCGATTCGAGCATCACCGCGACTATACTATCCAGGGTGAGCTCTCCCGTCTCCCTATAGTGGTCCCTTCGCAAACTGTCCCATTTTGTGCACGCTAAAATTGTGTGGCAGGCATTGTCCGGGGGACCGTGACTTACTAATCTGGTGCAGGTAAGACTGAAAACACCTATGCCCTCTCAAGCTGGGTTATATAGAAGTCAATCTCACCATGCCTTCGATTGTACCACAGTTTCACAACCGGGATGAGGCGCGATGTCTTCGTGCAATTCACCCAAGACTGCTGCCAAACGTTGAGTGAGCGCTGTCTCTCCTCCCGGACAACCATTTCCCTCGCGACCTCGTTTCGATGCAGATAAATAGCGCGGCGCTCTCTAGCAAGGAGGGCAACAGGTATCACGCCTGAAATAACTCAGAGACTGTCGGATACGAAGATGCAATCCTCAGTACTCCTCTTCTCTGTACTTGTGCTAGGCGTTTTCGGTATACCTCCTTACTAGGCATCGCCCTATATTCCTGCTCCGTACAGTAGCACTGGGCCCACAGCACTCACCAAGATGCGTCTCCGCTAGATGGGTGGCTACTCTGGATACGCTGGAAAACCCTTTTCAAGTTCCAGGATACTAATGCGGCTTTTGAGGGACTACCTGAAGGACTGAAGCCTGCTTTACGACACGACACAGGGTAAACGAAGGCTGGAAGTTACATCGCATATTGCCCAGGGATCTATCCTTGGTCCCGACCTGTAGAACGAGTCTTACGTCGGGCTACTGAGACTGGAGATCCCAGAAGAGTCACGCTTGAGCGGCTATGCGGATGATGTTGCGGCTCTGGTCGCTGGACGTTGAACAAGCGCAACTTAGACTAGGTACGATAATGAGTCGAATAAGAGACTGGATGACAGCTCGCGGTTTTAAATTGACACCGGAGAAAACCGAAGTGGTCATCTCACTTCCCATCCAACCACCTTAGAGTGTAGTGCGTTTCGCGAGTGAATGTGCAGGAAAGTTAACCTAAAAAGTCAAATAAGAACCACACTTTGAGTAAAATCAATTTCTCATTTTTGCTATTTTAAATTATTTCCCATAAGGTTGACAAATCGGGGGATTTGCCAACCTTATTGAAAAACTTGGTTGGTTGGGGAACCAACCAAGTTTTGAGTACATTTAGATACAATTAATCATTTAAAGTAAAGAATAGTGAAACACTAAATAAAATTAATTCCTTAGAGTTTGTTCGATTCAGGTGAGAGTTTTCACTTAAATAATGATATAATGTAAGACCAAACAAATAAGAAGAAGGTGCCGCCCAACTCTGGGGAAAGGAAGGATTCTGTACTGAGGAAAATCAATGAAGAAACAGACGCCAAAAGAATTAAAAGAAACATCAAAGGAGACACCACGTGTAAGGTCAATAACCTCAATTACAATGCTAACGGTGATTTCAACAAACCAATGGACACGGCTGAAACGGAAAAAACAAGTGAATTTGCAAACGGTAAACCGTCTAGCAAGCCAAAAAACAATGATAAAACAAAATTAACAGAAACAATGTCTACGCCGATGGAGGACATCGAAAACTTTATGTCGGATGCACTGAACAAGACGATCAAACCCAAAAATATGATAACCCAGATTTTAAAAGATCATATGGCTGCAATAAAGGACAGCGAAAATCAAAACACCGAACGTGGGCAAAACAACAATGAGTACGACAAAAACGACAACAGAAAAAAATTCTTTATCCTAATGGACCTATCAAAAGAGAAAACAAACGAAAAAATGAGACTCACTCCAATGTCCTTGTACTCACTGAACAAAAGTATGAACATCAAGAACATAAAGGAAATAAAGCATATAGGATACAACAGGATAAAACTGATGTTCAACAAACACGATGAAGCTAATGAAGTAGTCATGAACGACAAGATTAAGAACTTTGGAGTGAGAGCGTTCATACCGAACAACTTCATAATGAGACATGGAATAATAAAAGGTGTATTACTAAACATTACAGAAGAAGAAATAGCCAAAAACGGAATTCCAAGTAACTCCCATGGTATACAACAAAAAAATATAAAAATTATGAAAGTGTACAGGATCAAGAGAAGAGATCCAGAAAACAGAAAAATTCATCCCAACGCAAACAGTCAAGGTATCTTTTTTGGGAGAGGAACTTCCGGATGAGATAAGGCTAGACTACCTAAATATACCAGTCGAGTATTATTACCTAAGACCAAAACAATGCACAAAGTGCCTCAGGCTAGGTCATACTCAATATTTCTGTAAGGAGTTCCAAGGTGAAAAAAAGTCACAAAATGCTTTTTAATGTGCTGACCTTACCACTGTGTTATGGATAAAACATGCCCCAAATGGATCAATTATGATATGGAGGTAAAAGTCTGTTCCATAAGAAATATAACCCTCAAAGAAGCAAGAAATATCCTAAAGAATGACAACCAATTTGAACTGCTGAAGGATAACGAATCCATGGACAGCTTTCTCACTCCTATCAAAATCAACAAATAATAGAAACTCAAACAATGTAATAAATACATTAATGCTAAATAAACCGTACACTAAAACAACAAGAATACGTAACACAAGAACAACCAATCACACGACAAACTTTCCAATGAGTAGTCAACTACTACTACAGTCAAACAACAATCAAACAATAGAAACACTAATTAATCTACTAAACAATAACTGTAAAAATCAAAGCAACACTAAATACTTACAAATAGAATCCAATCTAATTAAGGGAACAATACAAGCACTAACAAACCACTGTCAAAAAAGACAACACCAATAACTTACAATATACCTTTATTCTCAAACCATCTCAAGATCCCAATTTAAAACAGCCGTTTCCAAGTTAATTTCGTCCTAATTCCTACTCGTCCCTATCGTTTTTCGTAACGTTAAAGCAATAAAAATGTGATGTTATGATAGTTATATATTTTTAAGAAACTATTAAGACATACTATATGTTATATTTTATTCATAAGGAAATGTATTTGTATTTATTTTTGTGTGAACACCTTGTTAGGTTTGATAAATAAATATACAGACTGGCTGACAAGTGATAACACTTAAAAATATGAAAGATTACAAAATTATCAAATTTCTCCAATATAGCATCCAAAGCATCTCCAAAAATAAAGATAAACTAGAGTACATTATGTACAAAAACAAAATAGACATTGCACTTCTACAAGAAACACTTCTAACAAAAAAATCACCCATCTTAAGAATCAAAAACCACCAACTAATCAACAAAATAAGAACAGACAAAGAAGGAAGAGGAGTCTCCATAGTAATTAAGAACAAAATAAAATTCAGAGAAATACCGCTCAACAACACAGACATTGAAGCAATAGTAATTACCACAACAAATCTAAGACCAAACATTAACATTTGCGCGTGCTATTTTCCCCCCGACTTTCAAAGAACAAATTCATCAAATTATCAAAGTGGTTAACGACAAAACCCTATTCATAATTGGAGGAGATTTCAATGCAAGGCCCACAGACTGGGGTGACAAAACAAACAATGCAAAAGGAAACATCATAAAATCCATATTAAACAAAACTAAATTAGCAACCTGTAGTAATCGAGGAGGATCCAGAGGTTCGTGAAATTATCGAGCGATGCATTCAATTGAATAAAGCAGATCGGCCAAGTTGTAAAGATTTATTGCACTCAGTATTTTTCGGTGAAGATATTGGTATTCGATTGGAACCTATATCGAAGGATACTTTTATAAACAATCCTGAAACAACAAAAATCGAATTTAGATTTAGATTGCTTGATTCAAAAAAAACGGATATACAAACACAAAGAGAATGAAGCAATTCAATTTGATTTTGATGTTCATGTGGACAACTCAGATGATATCGCTAATGATATGTTCAAACCTAATATAACTTCCGAAGAAGATTCTCGCGCTGTTGCGAAACTTTTGAAAGTACAAGTGACGTCTCTTCTCAAGGAAAGGAAAGAAAAGTTGGCTCAGATGCAATTGGAGAAAGAAAAGGCTCGTTTGGAACAATTGACAATGCAAGCGATGAAGGAATTTGACCAGCAACAGAACCAGATCTCTTCTGAAACAAATCTACAACCGCAAAGCCTTGTACCTTCAACACTTTTAAATTTGGCCCAACCTCAGCCGTCCCCTTCACAATCGAATTCCGCAGCCCAGCTCAAAATTCCACATAATCAAAGCTCTCAGCAGTGTCAAGGAGCAGTGCAACAGTCCCAAGGGCCACTTACTCGATCGCAGCAGTTTTATCAAACTGCGCAATCATTACAATCATTGCAAGGTATTTCACAGTCGCAACAAGCGCAGGTGCAACCGCAACCATCGCAGCTTCACCCCAATACAAGCCATCAAAAATCATCGCATGCATCTCAACCACCGTCACAGCAGCCACTACCGCAAACACAACTTTACACATCCACGCCCCAACAACAGGCTACATATATGCAGCCATCCACCACTCCAGCTCAGTTCACAACAGTGCAATCTTCTCAGAATCAGCAACCTCCATTATTTCCAATTCAGAACTCACAGCTTCCAACTAATACAAACTCCAACCAATGTCAACGAGTTCCTAATGTTATACACAAGACTCACATTTCAAAGCTCAAGCGGTTATTCAAACTGTCGCGACACATACAACACAAGATACTGCTCTAAATCTGCATCAATCAGAGCAGGTCACACCAACAGCTCCAAACCTTGTTCAGGGGCAAAATTCAATTCAAAGATGTGATAGTCATCTCCAAAACATATTGAAAGCTTGAATAATAAATCAGGTGCAGGGAATGCTGCCAACAAGTCTTCAACAAGGCACCTCGTTACAACAAAATCAAACATCTTTACAACAGCCGCAAGCAATATCCGTTTCTTTCCAACAAAAAAAAAAAAAATTTGCAACAGCATAGTCAAAATTCCCAATCGCCTGTCTTAAAACAGCAAGCACAAATGGTGTCAACTCAAGCTCAAACTGGCGCGAATATCCAATCGACAACACAATCACAAGATATCAGACGAGTACGCGATTATGCCGGTTCGGTCACATTTTCAAGGTGCCCACATCGAACCGAAGCGAAAACACGGTTCGGTGTCCAATTTGCTGGGCATTTTTGCGCTGCGTTTTGTGGACGGGCTGTCGTTCTTGTGCATGAGCGCGATCGCGAGGGAGTTAGGGGAGTCGGTTGGGATTAGCGACAGCGAGCACGGCAGGACGAGAAAATTGCTTGCGTGGATTCGTTGCGTTTTTTGCCATTTTATGAATCGAAGTATAAAGATACCAAAAGTGATCGAGGAAAAGTTCGCGTTTTATATTGAGATATTCTCATCGTTTGTGTTGTCGAGACGATAAATATTTAATCTCCCACCTAGTGCATGTGTACGCGAGATGGTAATAAAAGAAAACGAAAAAATGCCGTTCGTGGATAGAATGAAAAAGAACGAGAAGATAGCCGTCGCGTGAGTCGGGAATTTGAAAACGCGTTAGGGAGGGAAGTTGCAACCGCGAACGCGCGTGGACGGAAGATAGGGAAGAGAAAATTGCGGCGGGATTATTGAAAGACGAAGTTCGTCGAGCGGTCTAACGGGGAATTTCGCAAAACTTAAGTTCTTGAATCAACAAAATCCTTTTCATCGTCGAAAATAGCAACCGGCTTGTATTCTTATAACGGATTACCCAACATCGAGATCACGGGAGGACCCTGACCGGGCTTCAGCTTTAAATGGATTAATGTTCCGAACAGTTATGTGCGAATAACATTGAGTGTGACGGTGTTTCTTGCTCGAGAGTGTGAAAAGTGGAATTTCAGTAAGAATTTAAAGTGCAAAGATTACAATAGTTCGGAATAAGTAGATATTGAAGATTGAGTTTGTATGAGGAAGTCGGCGTAGCAGCAAATGTGTGACGGTCAGGGAAAACCCTCGAATTCCCATGCAAAGCGATTCCGTTTGTTTTGTGGTGATTACCGTTTCAGGGGATCCGTGTGTGGCGCGCCGTGTCAGGTACTTCGTCGAACATCTGACGGAGTGTTGATATCCGCTTTTCGATTGGTATCGGCGAGAAAAGAAAAGCAGTGGAGAAGACAAGAAGAACGGGTTTCCTGTTGGCTTGTGATTCGATGAATTTTGTTAATTCCGTTAAGTGGATTATCAAAGGAGTTGATACGGGGATGTCGATTGGACGACTGTGCTGTAGAGCGGTTCATTACGGGCCTTGCGTCATGCGTGCATACAATTGTGATTCGTATGTCAGGCTCATCTAAAAGTGGATTTTTTTTGTTACGACCCTAGTGATATGCAATATAAAATGTATTAACTTCCCGTTCAAAAGTTATCTCCATACTCTGGCTGTAAAAACCCGCGTCCCCTGCACAGTGCTTATCGGAAAGTTACGGCTGGTTAAAGTGTTTACGGGCGAGCATTCATTGTGAGTTGTAACAGTCAGACAGGCGGATCTCCCAACTACAAGTCCTTCGAGGTTAGCCCACAAATCAGAATAGCGGAACTCGAAGTGGAAATATAGACGAACCCATAATAAATCGGTTGCCGGATCACATATTTGAGAGTATCTTTTCGCATTTAGACTTGCGTGATTTGCGTAATTGCTCGCGAGTGTCGAAACGTTGGTATTGGTTTTTAAACGATGAAAACCATGATGTTTGGCGAATGCATTGTGTGTGAAAATTGGCGGAGGAAGCCTTGAAATCTGATCCCCTGTCTTCTGTACTTGCCTATAAAGCGAAATTACGGACATTTTATCACGCATTGAATCTAAACGATTGCTCGCGGAATGTTTATATCAAACCTAATGGCTTTACACTGCATAGATTCAGCATAATCTTTAAAGGTTGCAGCACAGTTTTACCGAATAGTCCCCTGTAGTGATTGTATCTGGCGATTAAATTATTCTGGCAATAATTTTTAAAATTGATGATTATCATAATTATTTTTTTGTGTCCCATGCCCAGTAAATTAAAGGATACCTGCATCGTCATCGAGCGCTCGACGGACCATGTAGGTAAGTACCCTTTTGGTATATTTTTTTATTACGAATTATCTTGTTTGTTAAACGGTAAAAAACTATTTAATTATTCTATTATATTGAGGGCAAATTAAAACTTATGAAGCACAAAGAGAACGTGACCTAAAGTTTATATTTTAACATTATTTATTGTTCCTATATATAATATTTTAAAACGAGATATTAATATATTGAAGTTATAAAATTAAATTGTAAATTGATTTTGATTGCTATGTTGTGCACTTTATATATATATTAAAGGAATGCTGAATTAAACGTACAACGTCGGTCTTTCCTTTCCGATCACTCTGACCGGGTATAGGACGCGGTACGGTGGCAGGCTGACCCCTAAAACCATGAGCCAGCCACCGGGTACTTATTAATCCTTTTTCTGTTTCAGGTGACTTCGTGGGTTGAGTGGCCCAAGCAGAGTGCCTCTTTATGGCATAGAGTTATGCAATCCAATTGTATAATTCTATGACATAAATTGGTCACCGGGGTACTCCCCTTCTGATGGGAAAGTTCATGCAATTCAAGTTGTATGAGTTTTCCACTCAGAAGAGGAATACCTGGCCACTTCAACAAGATATACATGGATTTATTCCGGTTGGGTGGGTACGAAGGGGCCCCACCACCATCCGTTTGCCCCTCTTTCATTTGTGGGCCATGAACTTCGTCGGGTAATGACGAGGTCACCCCAAGTTCGCCTTTCTTTTCAGGTTCCACTTGTTCTCGTAACAAGTTCCATCTCCCTCTGTGAGGTTATCTACAATTTTTGCGACTTCGGTCGCCTTTTGATCTGTAGTCAAATTCGTGAGTGCGAAATTTTTTTGTAGTGGGTCCTTGTGCTGGGGAAATGAACCCGCCCCACGACACCGCAATGCTAGCCTGCCAGCGCATTCACGCGTCTCCAGACGAGGGCATTCTCGGCAGATACCGACACCTTCTTCTGCCGAGGCAGCAGACCATCGCTGCAGTTCTTTACGGACTTTTTGAACAATCTAAATTCACTACAAACCCTCAACACAGGCACGTTCACCTTTCGTAGGAAAACCAATCCACAGACCACACAAACGTCAGCCCCAGACACAAAAAAATATAAAATCGGCAAGAGCGAACATGTCCCTATTGAATTTACACTGCAAGTCGACAATTGGAACAAAAGGAAAAGTCGAATACCAAACAGAAATAAAATCATGGAGGACATCAACACGATCAATTTTACTGGCAACCTTGCAGAAAACATGAAGAAGATCAATGAATTAATAAAAACCAACCAGGTAGGTAAGCGCGAAGAGATTCAAATACAGTCCGAAACCATGGTGGTCAAAAGAGATAAACATCCTAATGGAGGGAAAAAATATAGGCTTGGACAAACTTCCGAAAAATGAAACGCAACGAAAAAGAATCAAAATTCTTAGAGATCCAAAATAAATGGAGAGAAACTGTAGCCAAAGCAAAAAGAGAACTGTGGGACCAAAAAATTAATGACATAAACCAAAGTGGAGACATAAAACAGTTCTGGAATTCAATGCAGTCAAAAACAACAACAACAATCCGAGATCGCAATGGGACCCCGTAAACAATAAAGATTTTCTCAGAATAATAAAAATAAACATCAAAAGCTCAATTCTCACTGGACTCCTTACCTGCCCAATAACATAGAACCAGCTGAACCTTTTGAAGTACACGAACTACTCATAGTACTAGACAAACGTAAAAAAGATCATCCCCGGGCCTAAATGCAATTGATTACAATATTGTAAACTCCCTCAATCATTACAATAAATCAACTCTACTAAATTCAATAAACGACAGCTTCAAAAATAACAAAATACATAATGAACCAAGAGATATCAAAATCATACCCATCCTCAAGAAAAACAAAGCATTGCATAAAATAGAAAGTTATAGACCTATAGCTCTCATAAGCATTCCGCTAAAAATAATTAACTGCCTAATCAAAAATAGGATTTCTAGTGACATATAATACCAAAACATCCTGAGTAATTTCTGCTTTGCTTACAGAAAGGGAAAATCGGCAATCTCATGCATTAACACTGTAATATACCTCCTCAACAAAAACAAGAAAGCGAAAAACATCCTGATTATCAATTGTGATATATCTAGTGGGTATGAGAGAGTAAACATTCCGGGACTGTTCAAAATCATGTCCAACTTCAATATCAAGAATGATTACATCTCGTGGATCTTAAACTTCCTGATGTACAGGAAATTACATCTAGGCAAGGATTCGACCGAAATAAACAATGGACTTCCGCAAGGGGATGTACTGAGTCACCTCCTCTTTAACCTCTACACATCTCCCCGCAGGGGGAATGCCGGTCGACAAGAGCACTGTTGGAGGCTAGCATTCTTTGGGGAGTTCCGCCCCCCATGTACCCGAGGAAATTCCCGCAGGGGGAATGCCGGTCGACAAGAACCCTCTTGAAGGCTAGCATTCTTTGGGGAGTCCCGCCCCCACGTACCCGAGGAAATTCCCGCAGGGGGAATGCCGGTCGACAAGAACACTCTTGCAGGCTAGCATTCTTTGGGGAGCGCCGCCCTCCTCGGGCCCGAGGATATGGGGGGCGCCGTGAGGTTCCCTCCTGGGATGACAGGTAAAGACTCTGATTGGATCTGGACTACGCTTTGGACAACGGACATTGACGCTTTGGGCTGGCGGATGTGATGGTTTGGACCTAGTTGCTTTGCACAGTAGCGCCGAGGTGAAACTCGTGTGTGAACGGCTCCAATTCAACTATCATATCGCACCATTGGGTTGGTGGTGTAGGTTCGGTTGAGACGGACTCCCGATTAGCGCTGGTCTGGCTCTGAGCACTTGTCCCCATAAGGGCTTGTGCCAACCCTCGCATGGCCTCTCTGCTCTGCAAAGATAACCATGGGACCACAAAGACGACTACACACACGAACGGAGATAGCGGTTCCGAGGGGGGACCCAACAAAACTGGAGCAAACAAAATCAAAAGAACACAAATACTCAGAAAAAGAAACGAAAAATAATAACGACGACGCAACCAGCGGTTGCAGCCACGATGTCAGCAGTACATCGCGAACGGTACTAACAACGACAAAAACGAAGACTAACACAACGACAGTGAAGACGGACGAAAAACGGAGAATAGCAGACAGTCTGGTTCAGACTGAGATTCCTGCGGCGTTCGGGCGCAGCAAAAAAATGATGCGAACGCCCGAGCGTCCTATTAAGGAGAAACGGGAAACTCTGCAGGACACTTCAGGTGTTCGAGCGGTGGGAAATAACATAAAGATCACCGAAAATTCGATTGTCACTGCTGCGATCGTTACCGAAGCGACCGACATTGCAACGAAAAATCCAGAAGCCAACGAGGAGATTACGGCACTAAAAGCAAAGAGTGACCAGACACCGCGTGAATGCACCGCCAACGTTGAAAATGTGGCGGAAGTACTGCACTCGGAAACGGAACGCGATAACCTCTCCTAAGGATGGTTGCAAGGTACAATTGCGGCCCAGCGATACGAAGAAGAAAGGCTCCTCCAAAAAGCGGGAGATGTTCTGAAAAGAATACAAGCTGCATGCGACTCCCCAAAAATCAGCAAAGCAGCAAAGGCAGGGCTCTTTGAACTAGAGGAGCTCCTAGATCGTATAGGGCACTATCGGAGGAGCTGGTTAAGGGCCGAAGACGAAGAGAAGGCTAAAGAGGTGCTAGGGGCGAAATCTAAAGGCGACACGCAGATAGCCCGACCATTAAACGTCAATAAAAGAATGGCGTCTAGCCCAATCGAAGGAGATCGGGATAAAAGAAGGAAGGAAGAGGCACTTGACGGGCGTGGAGCACCAGATCAGGGGTTCCAGACAGTGCTTACAAAAGGAGCGAAGAAAGCCGCAAAGAAACTCCTTCAAAAAAAGCCAGAAAGTAAAGTTCGTACGGACGCCCAATTAGAAAAAGGACCTGATGCAAAACGGGAGAGGCAGAGGCCCCGACGAAGACCCCGGCAGCAGGCACTGCTCGTAAAGCCCCAAGATGGCCGATCCTACGCGGAAGTACTGCGGGACATCAGGGGAAACGTAAGGCCCGAAGACACCAATACTACCATTAAAGTAGTACGACCAACGCGGTCGGGCCACATACTGGTCGAATTCGGAGCAGAGGCCGGTAATAAAGAAGCATTCTGTGACGCAGTAAAGAAAGTTCTCGGCAAAGCGCAACTATAGCCCCGCTCGAGCCGATGGCAACGGTCGAAATACGAGACATAGACTGCGTGACGGATCTGGCCGAGGTAGAAGAGGCCATCAAAAAGGAGTTCCCTAGTGTGGGAAGGATCAAAGCGAGATTGACACCAAAAAACAACAGGGGGCAACGCATGGCCATAGTTGACTTGACCGAAAAGGACGCCGAACAATTCCTGAACAAGGGCAAAGTACGAATTGGGTGGGTTGTCTGGAGGATACGGCGAAGAGCAACGCCTCTTCAATGTTTCAAATGCCTTGGTTATGGTCACACCACACAAGTATGCAAAGGACCCGATAGGAGTTCCCTATGTTACAAATGCGGTGAAATGGGACATAAAAGAAAAGAGTGTACGAAGGAGGCACACTGTATTCTTTGCAAGGATGCTGATCCAAAACTTGATTTTGGACAGGTCTTGGGATCAGGAAAATTCCGGGTGTTCCAGGAAGCCCTAGCCAAGGCAAAATCAGAGCTCCGATGACCCGCATCCTGCAGCTAAACCTACACCGCAGTTCAACCGCCCAAAATCTGCTTGAGCAGTTTGCGAGGGACATGAAAGCCCACTTCTTGCTGCTGAGTGAGCAACACCATAATAAAAGTCCTGCATTATGGTATTCTGATGAAACTGGTACTGCCGCCATCTGGGTTCGGAACAGTGACTTTCAAGCGGAGAGTTGTGAATTTAGATTGTTCAAAAAGTCCGTAAAGGACTGCAGCGATGGTCTGCTGCCTCGGCAGAAGAAGGTGTCGGTATCTGCCGAGAATGCCCTCGTCTGGAGACGCGTGAATGCGCTGGCAGGCTAGCATTGCGGGTTCATTTCCCCAGCACGAGGACCCACTACAAATGGCGCCCAACGTGGGGCCCGAAAAGCCCGGCTGTATCATCAGTCGTGAGCACGAGACAGTCCATCGTCTCTAGGTGTCTCCACAAGGTGTTAATATTTTTGGCGGGTAGATAACTCCCGAGGGTAATTGCACTGATCGTGCCCCAGCAAGTAATAACTGCCGGACGTGTGTTGTCTTTGGACATCAATATCGTTTGGTCCTGCTTTTGATTTATACTTTGGTGGTTTACCACCATTGTATAACTAGTAAGGCCAAATGATATTAGAGTCCCTTTTTGTGTTCGGAAGTTATTATCCCAACAACTATTTTGCGGAGGGTTCTGATCCGCTCCCCAAACCAGCGGTGCCTAGGTGTCTTAAATTACATGGATTTTGATTTCATGTGACTGGCTGATTAGCTAATCCATGACTATCCATGACAAGACACGCGCTGCTTGTGGATTAGAATCCAACCCTGGGCTGACAAGTTGTAACTTGAGAAAATTTGCGGATGAGGGATCACTTCTGAACCCTGATTTTCATGGTGCCACAAGAGAGTGTCCCTGAAACGCTAGAGAAGGATTGTGCCATGGTGTCCATACTTGGGAGGAAGGACGGAAAGGAAAGACCGGTTATTTTTTTTTTGAGATTTTGATCGCAACTAAACTATTTCATACACTTTGTTTTTTTTTGAGGTACTTGTATAGTTCGCCACTGACGGCCACTTGATAAGCATATATTTTACATTACCTTTTCACATTTACTCTATTATTCTTTTAATTATTCATTTAGGTATTTAGCAAAATTAAATTTCATTTAGCATGCCCACCAAACGCACGCCCGAGAGGAGAAAGTTGAGGTCAGATGCCGGACCAGCGCTCTTGTGCTCCATATGCCATGAGGACATGGATGAACTCACCAGTCCGCGTTTGCAGTGTGGACACAGGCTACACCAGCTGTGTTTGGTCCAACTGCGGCAAACCTCATCCACGTGCCCGCTCTGTCGTCAGCCTCTAGAAACCGCCCAGCCAGCAACAGAACGACCTCAGTCCTCCAGCGCAAGTGGACCTGTGCCCAAAAGCGGACCCCTTCCATCCACGACAATGAGTGCACGAGAGGAAGACTACCGAGCCGAAGCAGTGCCGCCTGCGGAAGAGGCGAGACCCACTGTGGCTGTGGAGGCGACAGTTTTACAAGACTTAATGGCGCTCATGCAGGACCTGTCCACCCGGGTAGCCTCGCTGGAAAGCCAGAAGGAGAATCCAGTACCACCCCGGCCAAGAACGCCTCCGATGTGGGATTCGGACCCAAATCCGTGGGATTTTCCGATAGACTCGCGGCGCGATCACGAACGAATCCGGCCCGGTGCGGCAATGAATCCGTTGGCTCCAGTGTACCGGCCCCGACTGAGCCAAGCACCGCCACCAAATCAGGCTCCAGTGATTCCGCCGGACCAACGCCTCCATCCACACGATGCTAGCAGGAGACCACACGGCGCTCGCAGGATACTTGCCAATGCTGCTTAGGGGAGCAGCACTTGAGTCATATTGGCGAATACATTCGGCCCCACCATCAATACGCTGGTCACGGTTGAAGGAGGTACTCGCATGGAATACCCTACGGTCGACATGGACGAATTAGTACTGGACAAGATGAATGCTAGATGGCAGCGTCCGGACGAGTCCTTCCATCAATATCGAGCCGATATCCTTTGGCTGAATGACCAGTTGTCAGAGCCGATGTCTTCTACCCAATTGCTGCGTCTGCTGAAGCGCAATCTAAGGCCGGAGCTTCGTCGCCATATCGTGAACTCCGATCCACAGAGTATGGAGGCACTGCTGAGAACTGTGCGTCGTCTAGAAGGGTTTGAGGAAGACCTCCGGGACCGGCCATACTTACTAGCTAGGACGGGTCCTCGACGAGGAATCTCGGAATTGGCCCCAGATTATACCACCATGGATCTGGAGGAAGATTTGGACCAGGACCAACTTGCTGTAGCAGCAGTGGGAAGTCTTACGACCTGCTGGAATTGCCATCAAACCGGACACCGGTTCATTTCATGCCGAGCAGAGCGTAAGGTTCTTGCTACGGTTGCGGCAAGCCGGACACTTACTTCCCGGACTGTTCTGAATGTGCCGCGCGAAAAAACGGCCAAAAGAGTACCCGACTCCCTCAGCGGTACTCGAAGCCCCCGCAGTAGCTCCTCAGCCAGCTGCTCACCCCAACAAACCTGACGTTAACCCACCAGCCATGACCAGTATTACTGCGGATGTTCACTCTCTTCCGGAGACCTCGCCAACGACTATATTGAAGCGACCACCGCAGTCACTGCCAGAAGAACCCCGGCAGCCTCAAATACGCACTCTAAAACCTTATCATGTTCGACTGCAGGAATATCGGGTGGCTCGAGAGCGAATATTTGCTTCCGAAGTAGTCACTTCCCGCCCGCGCACGACAAAATGGTAAACCCGTCGTTGGCGGAATTGCCGCAAGAGAGTGCGCACCTGCCGTCAAACCTTAAACTCTTGTAACATCTCGGAGGTTGCTGAGAATGAGATCAGACCTTATCATCCAATTAAAGTGTTGGGCGAGACCGTGTTTGCATTGATCGACACGGGTGCCAGTATCAGTTGTCTTGCCTCGAGCTTTGGCTCGAAGGTGCTCCAAGACTATCCGAACTTGATTAAATCCTGGCGCACTGAAATCAGTACAGCTGATGGCACCAAACACCCTATACGAGGTAAACTAACCACACCCGTAACGTTCAGGGGTCAGACGAAGGATATTACTTTCTACATTATTCCGTCTTTGACTCAGAATGTGTACCTTGGCGTCGATTTCGTCCTTCGCTTTGGACTGGCCTCCGATTTATTCACAGTATTGACTTTAAACACCAGATATGTCAACGCAATCACTTCTATTCCCGATAGGCATGACCTGACGCCTAACCAACGGCAACGCCTGGAAGCATCCATCGCTGCTTTCCCATCTTACGCTACCCAAGGCCTTGGCCGCACCACCCTAGTCTCACACGCCATCGACGTTGGCGACAGTAAACCGATTAAACAGAGACACTACGCCATCTCACCGGCCATGGAGAAATTGGTGTATGCGGAGCTAGATAGGATGCTCGAGTTGGGGGTCATAGAAGAGTCCCAAAGTGCCTGGTCATCACCGGTAACCTTGGTGGTGAAGCCAGGTAAAGTCCGCCTCTGTCTTGATGCCCGTAAGGTCAACGCGGTTACCATCAAGGACGCGTACCCTCTTCCACTCATCGATGGAATACTAGGGAGACTGCCGAAAGCCAATTATATCACCAGTCTCGACCTAAAAGACGCCTTCTGGCAAATTCCACTCGATGAGGGGTCGAGGGACAAGACCGCCTTCACAGTGCCTGGACGACCATTATATCAGTTCGTCACAATGCCCTTTGGCCTGTGTAACGCGCCGCAAACAATGACTCGGTTGATGGACAAGGTCATCCCACCTCACCTGAAACACCAAGTGTTCGTGTACCTTGATGATCTGTTACTCATCACGGAAACGTTCGATCAACACCTCCTACTTCTACAAGAAGTAGCCCTGCACATCAGTAAGGCGGGACTCACCATCAACGTACAGAAAAGTAAGTTTGTCATGAAAGAAGTCCGATATCTAGGACATGTCATAGGACATGGCACTATCAAAACGGATCCAGACAAAACTCGTGCGATTGATGAGTTCCCCTTACCAAAAACAGTGAAGCAGCTACGACGTTTCCTTGGTGTGTGCGGTTGGTACCGAAGGTTTGTTCGGAATTATGCAACAGTTTCAGCGCCCCTGTCAGACATGTTGCGGAAAGGGAAGTTCGTTTGGACCGAACTCAGCCGAAAGGCATTTGAAGAGCTAAAACAAGCCCTCACATCAGCTCCTGTCTTGCACAGCCCCGACTTCACGAAGCCCTTCTCCATTCATTGTGACGCAAGTCAACATGGAGTAGGAGCCGTGCTGGTGCAATTGACCGACGAAGGAGAGGAAGCTCCCATCGCCTTCATGTCCAATAAGCTGAATTCGGCCCAAAGAAACTATACTGTGTTCGAGCAAGAATGTTTGGCAGCGGTAATGGCTGTGAAGAAATTCCGAGCTTATATCGAGGGCCACCAATTCGAGATCATCACGGACCACGCGTCACTACAATGGTTGATGAACCAGGCAGATTTAAATGGACGCCTAGCCAGATGGGCTCTTAAACTGCAAGGGTTCAAGTTTTCCATCAAACACCGGAAAGGGACCCAGAACATCGTACCCGACACTCTCTCACGGATGTTTTCCCCAGAGGGAGCCGAATTGACAATAAATGACGAGGACCCCATCGAAATAGATTCCATCCTTTAAGTGCCCACGGAGGTTACGGTCGGACGTTACGGCGACTCAAGAAATACTTCTTTTGGCCTAAAATGGCATCGCAGGTCAAAGACTACGTGAGCGCCTGTGAGACCTGTAAAGGCACCAAAGCGCCCAACCAGCCTCTTCGACCTCCTATGGGTCAACTCAACGTCCCAGAACGCGTATTCCAACGTCTATACATCGATCTACTCGGTCCATATCCTCGGTCTTCCATGGGACACATCGGAGCTATAGTCGTTCTAGACCAGCTTTCAAAGTTCCCACTGGTGGAACCTATCCGTAAATTCACAACTCCATCTATTGTGAAATTCTTAGAGAACCGGGTATTCCATGTGTTCGGGGTTCCAGAGAGCGTGTACTCAGACAACGGAGTACAGTTCCGGTCTCGGCAGTTTAAGAGCCTACTTGAGCAGTATGGCGTTGAACACCAACTGACGCCCATATACTCTCCTCAGTCTAACGCCTCCGAACGGTTGAACCGCACCCTATTGGCCGCGATCCGTTCCTACGTCCACCCATCTCAAAAAGATTGGGACCGGCGATTGTCTGCCATCACATGCGCCCTGCGATCCTCGTATCATTCCGTCACCGGTGTCGCCCCTTACTTTGCCGCCTTTGGACAGCACATGATTTGCCACGGTAAACCATACCGGCTGTTACGGCAATTAAAGTGTTTGGGAGACCCCGTCGTTGCGCTGGAGCCCCACGAACGTTTAGGACGGAAGATTAAGGCCGCAAGAAGTGAAAATGAAGCGCAGTACAATCTCAGGTCACGATTTGCTAATTTCAAAGAAGGAGATGACGTTTTCCGGCGAAACTTCCGCCAAAGTGACGCCGCGGGGCATTACAACGCCAAGCTGGACAGGCGATTCTTGAAAAGCCGCATAAAGCAGGTAATGGGACCTAACCGTTACCTGATAACGGATCCATCGGGAAAAGAAGTGGGGATATACCACGCGAAAGACCTGCGCCGATAGATAATTAGTCACGTCTGTTTGTCCGTCCGCACCTATTTTCAAAAACGCGTAAGGGGTGTATACTTCCGGCCAAACATAGACATAAGTCAGTCCGTCCGTCTGTCAATTGGGTTTTTCTTTTATTGTTCGTCATTTCTAGTCCCGATGCCTAAGACAACCCATGGTAACAGAAAGATCCTTCAGCTCCTTTTTCGCAATCCGCATCGCCTTGGGATCGCGAGAAAATTAGCTGCCCTGTAGTAATCGAGGAGGATCCAGAGGTTCGTGAAATTATCGAGCGATGCATTCAATTGGATAAAGCAGATTGGCCAAGTTGTAAAGATTTATTGAACTCAGAATTTTTCGGTGAAGATATTGGTATTCGATTGGAACCTATATCGAAGGATACTTTTATAAACAATCCTGAAACAACAAAAATCGAATTTAGATTTAGATTGCTTGATTCAAAAAAAAACGGATATACAAACACAAAGAGAATGAAGCAATTCAATTTGATTTTGATGTTCATGTGGACAACTCAGATGATATCGCTAATGATATGTTCAAACCTAATATAACTTCCGAAGAAGATTCTCGCGCTGTTGCGAAACTTTTGAAAGTACAAGTGACGTCTCTTCTCAAGGAAAGGAAAGAAAAGTTGGCTCAGATGCAATTGGAGAAAGAAAAGGCTCGTTTGGAACAATTGACAATGCAAGCGATGAAGGAATTTGACCAGCAACAGAACCAGATCTCTTCTGAAACAAATCTACAACCGCAAAGCCTTGTACCTTCAACACTTTTAAATTTGGCCCAACCTCAGCCGTCCCCTTCACAATCGAATTCCGCAGCCCAGCTCAATATTCCACATAATCAAAGCTCTCAGCAGTGTCAAGGAGCAGTGCAACAGTCCCAAGGGCCACTTACTCGATCGCAGCAGTTTTATCAAACTGCGCAATCATTACAATCATTGCAAGGTATTTCACAGTCGCAACAAGCGCAGGTGCAACCGCAACCATCGCAGCTTCACCCCAATACAAGCCATCAAAAATCATCGCATGCATCTCAACCACCGTCACAGCAGCCACTACCGCAAACACAACTTTACACATCCACGCCCCAACAACAGGCTACATATATGCAGCCATCCACCACTCCAGCTCAGTTCACAACAGTGCAATCTTCTCAGAATCAGCAACCTCCATTATTTCCAATTCAGAACTCACAGCTTCCAACTAATACAAACTCCAACCAATGTCAACGAGTTCCTAATGTTATACACAAGATTCACATTTCAAACCTCAAGCGGTTATTCAAACTGTCGCGACACCTACAACACAAGATACTGCTCTAAATCTGCATCAATCAGAGCAAGTCACACCAACAGCTCCAAACCTTGTTCAAACAAACCTTATTCAGGGGCAAAATTCAATTCAAAGATGTGATAGTCATCTCCAAAACATATTGAAAGCTTGAATAATAAATCAGGTGCAGGGAATGCTGCCAACAAGTCTTCAACAAGGCACCTCGTTACAACAAAATCAAACATCTTTACAACAGCCGCAAGCAATATCCGTTTCTTTCCAACAAAAAAAAAAAAATTTGCAACAGCATAGTCAAAATTCCCAATCGCCTGTCTTAAAACAGCAAGCACAAATGGTGTCAACTCAAGCTCAAACTGGCGCGAATATCCAATCGACAACACAATCACAAGATATCAGACGAGTACGCGATTATGCCGGTTCGGTCACATTTTCAAGGTGCCCACATCGAACCGAAGCGAAAACACGGTTCGGTGTCCAATTTGCTGGGCATTTTTGCGCTGCGTTTTGTGGACGGGCTGTCGTTCTTGTGCATGAGCGCGATCGCGAGGGAGTTAGGGGAGTCGGTTGGGATTAGCGACAGCGAGCACGGCGGGACGAGAAAATTGCTTGCGTGGATTCGTTGCGTTTTTTGCCATTTTATGAATCGAAGTATAAAGATACCAAAAGTGATCGAGGAAAAGTTCGCGTTTTATATTGAGATATTCTCATCGTTTGTGTTGTCGAGACAATAAATATTTAATCTCCCACCTAGTGCATGTGTACGCGAGATGGTAATAAAAGAAAACGAAAAAATGCCGTTCGTGGATAGAATGAAAAAGAACGAGAAGATAGCCGTCGCGTGAGTCGGGAATTTGAAAACGCGTTAGGGAGGGAAGTTGCAACCGCGAACGCGCGTGGACGGAAGATAGGGAAGAGAAAATTGCGGCGGGATTATTGAAAGACGAAGTTCGTCGAGCGGTCTAACGGGGAATTTCGCAAAACTTAAGTTCTTGAATCAACAAAATCCTTTTTATCGTCGAAAATAGCAACCGGCTTGTATTCTTATAACGGATTACCCAACATCGAGATCACGGGAGGACCTTGACCGGGCTTCAGCTTTAAATGGATTAATGTTCCGAACAGTTATGTGCGAATAACATTGAGTGTGACGGTGTTTCTTGCTCGAGAGTGTGAAAAGTGGAATTTCAGTAAGAATTTAAAGTGCGAAGATTACAATAGTTCGGAATAAGTAGATATTGAAGATTGAGTTTGTATGAGGAAGTCGGCGTAGAAGCAAATGTGTGACGGTCAGGGAAAACCCTCGAATTCCCATGCAAAGCGATTCCGTTTGTTTTGTGGTGATTACCGTTTCAGGGGATCCGTGTGTGGCGCGCCGTGTCAGGTACTTCGTCGAACATCTGACGGAGTGTTGATATCCGCTTTTCGATTGGTATCGGCGAGAAAAGAAAAGCAGTGGAGAAGACAAGAAAAACGGGTTTCCTGTTGGCTTGTGATTCGTTGAATTTTGTTAATTCCGTTAAGTGGATTATCAAAGGAGTTGATACGGGGATGTCGATTGGACGACTGTGCTGTAGAGCGGTTCATTACGGGCCTTGCGTCATGCGTGCATACAATTGTGATTCGTATGTCAGGCTCATCTAAAAGTGGATTTTTTTTTGTTACGACCCTAGTGATATGCAATATAAAATGTATTAACTTCCCGTTCAAAAGTTATCTCCATACTCTGGCTGTAAAAACCCGCGTCCCCTGCACAGTGCTTATCGGAAAGTTACGGCTGGTTAAAGTGTTTACGGGCGAGCATTCATTGTGAGTTGTAACAGTCAGACAGGCGGATCTCCCAACTACAAGTCCTTCGAGGTTAGCCCACAAATCAGAATAGCGGAACTCGAAGTGGAAATATAGACGAACCCATAATAAATCGGTTGCCGGATCACATATTTGAGAGTATCTTTTCGCATTTAGACTTGCGTGATTTGCGTAATTGCTCGCGAGTGTCGAAACGTTGGTATTGGTTTTTAAACGATGAAAACCATGATGTTTGGCGAATGCATTGTGTGTGAAAATTGGCGGAGGAAGCCTTGAAATCTGATCCCCTGTCTTCTGTACTTGCCTATAAAGCGAAATTACGGACATTTTATCACGCATTGAATCTAAACGATTGCTCGCGGAATGTTTATATCAAACCTAATGGCTTTACACTGCATAGATTCAGCATAATTTTTAAAGGTTGCAGCACAGTTTTACCGAATAGTCACCTGTAGTGATTGTATCTGGCGATTAAATTATTCTGGCAATAATTTTTAAAATTGATGATTATCATAATTATTTTTTTGTGTCCCATGCCCAGTAAATTAAAGGATACCTGCATCGTCATCGAGCGCTCGACGGACCATGTAGGTAACTACCCTTTTGGTATATTTTTTTATTACGAATTATCTTGTTTGTTAAACGGTAAAAAACTATTTAATTATTCTATTATATTGAGGGCAAATTAAAACTTATGAAGCACAAAGAGAACGTGACCTAAAGTTTATATTTTAACATTATTTATTGTTCCTATATATAATATTTTAAAACGAGATATTAATATATTGAAGTTATAAAATTAAATTGTAAATTGATTTTGTTTGCTATGTTGTGCACTTTATATATATATTAAAGGAATGCTGAATTAAACGTACAACGTCGGTCTTTCCTTTCCGATCACTCTGACCGGGTATAGGACTCGGTACGGTGGCAGGCTGACCCCTAAAACCATGAGCCAGCCACCGGGTACTTATTAATCCTTTTTCTGTTTCAGGTGACTTCGTGGGTTGAGTGGCCCAAGCAGAGTGCCACTTTATGGCATAGAGTTATGAAATCCAATTGTATAATTCTATGACATAAATTGGTCACCGGGGTACTCCCCTTCTGATGGGAAAGTTCATGCAATTCAAGTTGTATGAGTTTTCCACTCAGAAGAGGAATACCTGGCCACTTCAACAAGATATACATGGATTTATTCCGGTTGGGTGGGTACGAAGGGGCCCCACCACCATCCGTTTGCCCCTCTTTCATTTGTGGGCCATGAACTTCGTCGGGCAATGACGAGGTCACCCCAAGTTCGCCTTTCTTTTCAGGTTCCACTTGTTCTCGTAACAAGTTCCATCTCCCTCTGTGAGGTTATCTACAATTTTTGCGACTTCGGTCGCCTTTTGATCTGTAGTCAAATTCGTGAGTGCGAAATTTTTTTGTAGTGGGTCCTCGTGCTGGGGAAATGAACCCACCCCACGACACCGCAATGCTAGCCTGCCAGCGCATTCACGCGTCTCCAGACGAGGGCATTCTCGGCAGATACCGACACCTTCTTCTGCCGAGGCAGCAGACCATCGCTGCAGTCCTTTACGGACTTTTTGAACAATCTAAATTCACTACAAACCCTCAACACAGGCACGTTCACCTTTCTTAGGAAAACCAATCCACAGACCACACAAAACGTCAGCCCCAGACACAAAAAAATATAAAATCGGCAAGAGCGAACATGTCCCTATTGAATTTACACTGCAAGTCGACAATTGGAACAAAAGGAAAAGTCGAATACCAAACAGAAATAAAATCATGGAGGACATCAACACGATCAATTTTACTGGCAACCTTGCAGAAAACATGAAGAAGATCAATGAATTAATAAAAACCAACCAGGTAGGTAAGCGCGAAGAGATTCAAATACAGTCCGAAACCATGGTGGTCAAAAGAGATAAACATCCTAATGGAGGGAAAAAACATAGGCTTGGACAAACTTCCGAAAAATGAAACGCAACGAAAAAGAATCAAAATTCTTAGAGATCCAAAATAAATGGAGAGAAACTGTAGCCAAAGCAAAAAGAGAACTGTGGGACCAAAAAATTAATGACATAAACCAAAGTGGAGACATAAAACAGTTCTGGAATTCAATGCAGTCAAAAACAACAACAACAATCCGAGATCGCAATGGGACCCCGTAAACAATAAAGATTTTCTCAGAATAATAAAAATAAACATCAAAAGCTCAATTCTCACTGGACTCCTTACCTGCCAAATAACATAGAACCAGCTGAACCTTTTGAAGTACACGAACTACTCATAGTACTAGACAAACGTAAAAAAGATCATCCCCGGGCCTAAATGCAATTGATTACAATATTGTAAACTCCCTCAATCATTACAATAAATCAACTCTACTAAATTCAATAAACGACAGCTTCAAAAATAACAAAATACATAATGAACCAAGAGATATCAAAATCATACCCATCCTCAAGAAAAACAAAGTTATAGACCTATAGCTCTCATAAGCATTCCGCTAAAAATAATTAACTGCCTAATCAAAAATAGGATTTCTAGTGACATATAATACCAAAACATCCTGAGTAATTTCTGCTTTGCTTACAGAAAGGGAAAATCGGCAATCTCATGCATTAACACTGTAATATACCTCCTCAACAAAAACAAGAAAGCGAAAAACATCCTGATTATCAATTGTGATATATCTAGTGGGTATGAGAGAGTAAACATTCCGGGACTGTTCAAAATCATGTCCAACTTCAATATCAAGAATGATTACATCTCGTGGATCTTAAACTTCCTGATGTACAGGAAATTACATCTAGGCAAGGATTCGACCGAAATAAACAATGGACTTCCGCAAGGGGATGTACTGAGTCACCTCCTCTTTAACCTCTACACATCTCCCCGCAGGGGGAATGCCGGTCGACAAGAGCACTGTTGGAGGCTAGCATTCTTTGGGGAGTTCCGCCCCCCATGTACCCGAGGAAATTCCCGCAGGGGGAATGCCGGTCGACAAGAACCCTCTTGAAGGCTAGCATTCTTTGGGGAGTCCCGCCCCCACGCACCCGAGGAAATTCCCGCAGGGGGAATGCCGGTCGACAAGAACACTCTTGCAGGCTAGCATTCTTTGGGGAGTGCCGCCCTCCTCGGACCCGAGGATATGGGGGGCGCCGTGAGGTTCCCTCCTGGGATGACAGGTAAAGACTCTGATTGGATCTGGACTACGCTTTGGACAACGGACATTGACGCTTTGGGCTGGCGGATGTGATGGTTTGGACCTAGTTGCTTTGCACAGTAGCGCCGAGGTGAAACTCGTGTGTGAACGGCTCCAATTCAACTATCATATCGCACCATTGGGTTGGTGGTGTAGGTTCGGTTGAGACGGACTCCCGATTAGCGCTGGTCTGGCTCTGAGCACTTGTCCCCATAAGGGCTTGTGCCAACCCTCGCATGGCCTCTCTGCTCTGCAAAGATAACCATGGGACCACAAAGACGACTACACACACGAACGGAGATAGCGGCTCCGAGGGGGGACCCAACAAAACTGGAGCAAACAAAATCAAAAGAACACAAATACTCAGAAAAAGAAACGAAAAATAATAACGACGACGCAACCAGCGGTTGCAGCCACGATGTCAACAGTACATCACGAGCGGTACTAACAACGACAAAAACGAAGACTAACACAACGACAGTGAAGACGGACGAAAAACGGAGAATAGCAGACAGTCTGGTTCAGACTGAGATTCCTGCGGCGTTCGGGCGCAGTAAAAAAATGATGCGAACGCCCGAGCGTCCTTTTAAGGAGAAGCGGGAAACTGCAGGATACTTCAGGTGTTCGAGCGGTGGGAAATAACATAAAGATCACCGAAAATTCGATTGTCACTGCTGCGATCGTTACCGAAGCGAACGATGCAAGTGTCGCAAATCCCGACATTGCAACGAAAAATCCAGAAGCCAACGAGGAGATTACGGCACTAAAAGCAAAGAGTGACCAGACACCGCGTGAATGCACCGCCAACGTTGAAAATGTGGCGGAAATACTGCACTCGGAAACGGAACGCGATAACCTCTCCTAAGGATGGTTGCAAGGTACAATTGCGGCCCAGCGATACGAAGAAGAAAGGCTACTCCGAAAAGCGGGAGATGTTCTGAAAAGAATACAAGCTGCATGCGACTCCCCAAAAATCAGCAAAGCAGCAAAGGCAGGGCTCTTTGAACTAGAGGAGCTCCTAGATCGTATAGGGCACTATCGGAGGAGCTGGTTAAGGGCCGAAGACGAAGAGAAGGCTAAAGAGGTGCTTGGGGCGAAATCTAAAGGCGACACGCAGATAGCTCGACCATTAAACGTCAATAAAAGAATGGCGTCTAGCCCAATCGAAGGAGATCGGGATAAAAGAAGGAAGGAAGAGGCACTTGACGGGCGTGGAGCACCAGATCAGGGGTTCCAGACAGTGCTTACAAAAGGAGCAAAGAAAGCCGCAAAGAAACTCCTTCAAAAAAAGCCAGAAAGTAAAGTTCGTACGGACGCCCAATTAGAAAAAGGACCTGATGCAAAACAGGAGAGGCAGAGGCCCCGACGAAGACCCCGGCAGCAGGCACTGCTCGTAAAGTCCCAAGATGGCCGATCCTACGCGGAAGTACTGCGGGACATCAGGGGAAACGTAAGGCCCGAAGACACCAATACTACCATTAAAGTAGTACGACCAACGCGGTCGGGCCACATACTGGTCGAATTCGGAGCAGAGGCCGGTAATAAAGAAGCATTCTGTGACGCAGTAAAGAAAGTTCTCGGCAAAGCGCAACTATAGCCCCGCTCGAGCCGATGGCAACGGTCGAAATACGAGACATAGACTGCGTGACGGATCTGGCCGAGGTAGAAGAGGCCATCAAAAAGGAGTTCCCTAGTGTGGGAAGGATCAAAGCGAGATTGACACCAAAAAACAACAGGGGACAACGCATGGCCATAGTTGACTTGACCGAAAAGGACGCCGAACAATTCCTGAACAAGGGCAAAGTACGAATTGGGTGGGTTGTCTGTAGGATACGGCGAAGAGCAACGCCTCTTCAATGTTTCAAATGCCTTGGTTATGGTCACACCACACAAGTATGCAAAGGACCCGATAGGAGTTCCCTATGTTACAAATGCGGTGAAATGGGACATAAAAGAAAAGAGTGTACGAAGGAGGCACACTGTATTCTTTGCAAGGATGCTGATCCAAAACCTGATTTTGGACAGGTCTTGGGATCAGGAAAATGCCGGGTGTTCCAGGAAGCCCTAGCCAAGGCAAAATCAGAGCTCCGATGACCCGCATCCTGCAGCTTAACCTACACCGCAGTTCAACCGCCCAAAATCTGCTTGAGCAGTTTGCGAGGGACATGAAAGCCCACTTCTTGCTGCTGAGTGAGCAACACCATAATAAAAGTCCTGCATTATGGTATTCTGATGAAACTGGTACCGCCGCCATCTGGGTTCGGAACAGTGACTTTCAAGCGGAGAGTTGTGGACGGGGGGATGGTTTCGTGTGGGTTCGGTGCTAAGGGACTACCTTCTTTAGTGTGTACCTAACGCCTAATGAATCGATATCATCTTTCCAAGCCAAGCTTAATGCTTAGGAGGGTGCTGTTTCAAACGCAGAGGGTAAAGTGCTCATTGGGGGCGACTTCAACGCTAAAGCAATCGAATGGGGCATGCCTCAGACGGATCCGCGGGGAAAACGAATCCTGGAAATGGCAGCCAGGACGGCCCTCGTCGTACTAAACTCCGGAAATACGCCGACTTTCCGCCGTATTGGCTGTGAGGGAACCATACCGGACGTGACATTTGCCTCGGAGTCCATAATACGGAGGATACACGACTGGAAAGTATTAGAGGACTACTCAGCCAGTGATCATCAGTGCATTCTGCTTGAGATCAGTGATGCTGTCTCCCGACGTCCGTGCTCTCGGCCTTCTACAACTGGATGGAACATCGGAAGGATGGACGCCGAGAGGTTTGTCGAGGTGCTCACAGCAGGTGAGCCGCCGCAGGGAGCTTCGGAGGGGACGGAAGAACGGGCAGCTCAAGACGTGGTGAACTCTACTATGAGCATCATTACGACTGCTTGCTGCACTTCTATGCCCCGTCGAAGACCCCGGCACGGCAAGCCCCCAGTGTACTGGTGGTCTACTGAAATCGAAGGAAAGCGAAGGAAGTGTCACAAGCTCCGACGGGAGGCTCAACGGGCGCGGAACGGTGACGAGGCATGCAACTGGGTGGCAGCATATAAGTCGGCCAGGAAATGCCTTCGCAAACTGATCAACAGTAGCAAGGCTCGCTGCTGGCAAGACCTAGTGGACAATGTGAACAAGGACCCGTGGGGCCTTGGCTACAAGCTGGTCATGGGGAAGCTTGGTGCCCTACGGAAGCCTTGTATACATGACGCGGAAAAGATGGACGCGATAGTGCGGGGACTCTTCCCCGCCCATCGCGTCCGTGTTGACGCTGTCCATGGTGAAACAGCAGTCGAGTGCCCACTCTTCACACTGCTGGAACTGGAGGAGGCAGTCCTCTCATTGAAAGCGAGGAAGGCTCCAGGTCCAGATGGTGTTCCGGCTGAGGTGTTGCAGCTCGTCTATCACCATTGTCCTGACTTGCTGCTCAGCACATTCAACGCTTGCCTACGGGGCGGGGTTTTCCCGGTACGATGGAAGGTGGCGAGGCTCGTGCTGATCAGCAAGGGGAAGGGAAATATCGAATTGAAATTCCTAGAGAAACTCATCAAGGGAAGACTCACTGACGCGATTCGTGCTGCTGGGGACCTATCTCCTCGGCAGTACGGCTTTAGGGCAGGACGTTCTACCATTGATGCGATTGCAGAGGTGGTGAACGCGGTCCAAAGAGTAGAGGCATATAGTCGCACCAAGTGACGGATCGTCCTCATGGTGACACTCGACGCCAGGAATGCCTTCAACTCCGCTAGATGGGTGGATATTCTGGATACGCTGGAAAACTTTTTTCAAGTTCCAGAATATCTAATGCGGCTTTTGAGGAACTACCTAAAGGACCGAAGCCTGCTCTACGACACGACACAGGGTCAACGAAGGATGGAAATTACATCGGGTGTTGCCCAGGGATCTATCCTTGTTCCGGACCTGTGGAACGTGTCTTACGACGGGCTACTGAGGCTTGAGATGCCAGATGAGACGCGCTTGGTCGGCCATGCGGATGATGTTGCGGCTCTGGTCGCCGGACGCACCGTTGAACAAGCGCAACTTAGGCTAGGTATGCTAATGCGCCGAGTGAGGGACTGTATGACTGCTCGCGGGCTCAGTTTAGCACTGGAGAAAACCGAAGTGGTCATCTTGACAAAAAAGAGAATCCCTAGAGTAAGGATGATCAGTATTGGCGACTTACGAATCGACTCGAAGCCAGCGGTGAAGTACCAGGGGCTACTGATCGACTCGAAGATGAGTTTCTCTGAGCAAATCAGGGCAACGGCTGAGAAGGCTTCTTCGGGAATATCGGCTCTGAGTCGACTTATGGCCAACGTAGGGGGACCCAGCACATCAAGAAGACACCTCTTGATGAGTGCTGTAGGGTCAGTGCTACTGTACGGAGCAGAGGTATGGGGCGACGCTCTCAGCAAGGAGGTATACTGAAAACGTTTGGCACAGGCACAGAGAAGAGGAGCACTGAGAATTGCATCTTCGTATCCAACAGCCTATGACTCGGCGGTGAGAGTTATTGCAGGCGTGATACCTGTCGCCCTCCTTGCTAGAGAGCGCCACGCTATTTACCTGCGCCACGCTATTTACCTGCGCCGAAACGTGGATGCGAGGGAGATGGTTGTCCGCGAGGAGAGACAACGCTCACTCAACAATTGGCAGCAGTCTTGGGTCCATTGCACGAAGGGAAGGTGGACTGCGCGCCTCATCTCGGATGTGAGACCGTGGCTAAATCGAAGGCATGGTGAGACTGACTTTTATCTGACCAAGTTTTTGAGCGGGCACGGGTGTTTTCAGTCTTACCTGCATAAGATCGGTAAGTCACGGTCCCCCGATTGTCGGTTTTGCCCAGGAGAGGACAATGCCTGTCACACATTTTTTGCGTGTACCAAATGGGTCAGGCTGCGAAGGGAACTCTACAGGGAGACGGGAGAGCTCACCCCGGATAATATAGTTGCGGTGATGCTCGAATCGGTAGACAAATGGAACCAGGTGGCACATTATGCTCGGGCAGTCCTAAAATATAAAAGGGACTCACAGCAGCCGGGGGCGCTGGGGCTGGGGGATCGCTCTTCTGGCAGTTCCTCTTCCCCTCTCCCCTCCCGCTAGGAAAGGGACTCCCCAGCTTGAAGGCGCCCCACGTCGTAACAAAACGAGACCCGGCCCGAAATAATGTGTCAAACGGTTCCAGGCTGGGTTCTCAGGTAAACAGGGGAAGTGTTTAGTGGGTAGTCCAGTCGCGCATGGGAGTCCCACACTCTGCGCATAAATGGCATTCACCTCCCTACCACAAAAAAAAACCTCTACATATCTAGCCTCCATTAAATCACAGACAGTCAAACTACACTCATTCAATTCGCTGATGACTTTATAATTATAAGCAAAGGAAAAAACAGACCAAATAACCTAAATAATCTACAAACTAAATTCAATAAATCTACAGACCTATGTAACAGTCTAAACCTTCCACTAAACCTGGAAAAGTCGCAAGCCGTAGAATTCTGCACTTACAAAAGTCACCCCAGCAAAATAAACTATGGTAACAACTAACTAGAATGGGTCAAAAATTTAACTTTCCTAGGCAGAAACTTTAAGAATCAAAATCACTTCAACGAATTCTACAATAAATCCCTAAGAAAAGTAAACAAAACAATCAACATAGCCTACAAGATTAGCTCCCCCAAACATGGCCACCCCCCCAAAAGGCACTAAACACCTTCAAATCTCTAATAAGACTGGTAAGAGAAAGCAATCTATCTAACATTGTTCTCGCTCCAAATTACTTTCTAAACAAAATAGACAGTCTGAAAGCCAAAGCCATAAAACGATGTCTCGGGGTCCCTACCACCGCGCCAAATATACTAGCGCTTGCTCTAGCAAAAGAATCACCAGCCAGACTAAGAGCTGATCAACACCTTGCCAAAGAAATAGGAAAAAACCTATACCGCCAAGACTTCAAAGAAATGATCTCGGAAAACCAAAAAAACTCGAACTATACCACAGTATAAAAAAACACGTCGACATCTACAACACCTGCTTGGGTTCTGCACTACCAAATTTGCACAATATAAAATTTCAATCTAGTAGTTTCATGCACAACAACTACAATACAATAACCTATGAAAACTTCAGCAATTCTATTGAAGCAGTGTTACAAAACCTCACCAGTAACAAAGCTAATATATACTTCACGGATGCGGCAAAAACAAACAAGGTACAGGCATTGCCATACACTGCTATAACTTAAAAAATATACTAAAATACTGCCTAAACACAGACTCAACAGCCGCAAACGCAGAACTAAAAGCTGTTCAGGAAGCTATAAACTATGCAGAATCTGAACCCAATAATACCATAGCCATTTTCACCGACTCCAAAAACACAATAAACGAGATCACAAACAACACAAATCACAAACTCATACCAGAAAAAATCAGAAAAACACTCAACAATAGACCTAACTCACTACTACTCTTATATTGGATACCAAAAGTGGAAAAATTTCACTGCTTCGAATTGGTTGACAAAGAAGCTAAACTGGCCAGAATCGAAGGCGAAGAGGCCGAGTCATTTCTTGAATGGGACGACTCTATCAAAAAGATTAATGACTCCATAAACATAGAATGGCATGAATACCACCGAAAAAACATCAAAAACCTAGCGTACAGCCCCTGGCTACAAACTGACCTCATTTACAGAACCAAACCACACATTTCACACCAAACAGCAACACGCAAAAACAAATAAACAAAATTCTCCTCAACAGAGCCTATAACCACAAGAGATTAAAAAAAGCAAAAATAGTTCCATCCCAAGGATCTAAGTGGTGCGACATGACAGACGATCTTGAACACAAAATTCTAAACTCTGAACACTTTGAAACACTAAGGAACAAGTATGAAATCTTTCAAAATAACTACCCCATAGCAAAATTTTTTATTAAAAACAATGAAAAAGCACTTACTCAATTAACTGCCTTTCTTGAAGAAGCAAAATTAGAACTATAACTTCATGCGAATAGTCCTTACAATTTCCAAAACTAAAAGCACTCGATCTAATAATCTACTAACCATTCCAAACGAATACTAACACACTTACACAGTAAAATCACAAAGCCAATAAAGAAAAACTAGAAAACAGCACTATACTACCACAAGTCCCTAGAGGACATGAATCGAATACACACCTAGGTTAGGCAGAAGGAAAAAAAAAGAGCAATTCAGGGCAACGGCTGAGAAGAGTGTTTCAGGCCTATTGGCTAACATAGGGGGACCCAACCCATCAAGAAGACGCCTTTTGATGAGCGCTACGGTGAAGAAATATGGGGCGACGCTCTCAGTAAGGAGGTGTACCCAAAATGCTTGGCACAGGTACAGAGACGAGGAGCACTGAGGATTGCATTTTCATATCCGACAGTCTCAGGTTTGGCGGTGAGAGCTCTTCCAGGCATGATATCTATTGCCCTCCTTGATAGAGTGCCGCGATATTTACCTGCGCAGAAACGAGAACCCGAGCGAGACGGGAGAGATCATCTCGGATAATATAGTCGCGGTAATACTTGGATCGGTTGACAAATGGAACCATGTGGTACATTATGTTCGACCAATGCTAAAAGATAAAAGGGACTCACAGCAGCCGGAGCCGTCGAGGCTGGGGGCTCGCTTATCTGGCAATCCCTCTTCCTCCCTCCCGTCTCGCTGTAGAGGAATCCCCAGCTTGAAGGCGCCTCACGGCATAGTAAAACGAGACCTGGTTCGAAGTAATGTGTCAAACGGTTCCAGGCTAAGTTCTTGGGTTGAGAAGTGTTGTCAAGAGCGTAGTAAAAACGTCTTGCGCTTTTGGGAGCCCCACACTTAGTGTATGAATGGCATTCACCTCCCAACCACACAAAAAAATTATAACCAAATCGGTAATTACAACAAGCTGCGCTAGGTAATGCATCTTAATTTATGACTATATAATTACCATAACTATATAATAACTAGTTTAGTAAAACGAAAGAAAATTAACACTACGAATTTCAACTGTTAAGTCATTTGTACAGTCTTCCACAAAAGTCAAGGTACAGAGAATCGGTAACTGAAAATTGTATTACTGAATCAATATTTTTATTTGAAAACCAAAAGTTATGAAATGGTAATAATACGAGTTCTGTTGAATTTAAGTTTTCATAAATTTAAAGGGATTCGGCAATAATGATTATTGAAGACAATAATTTTTTGTTGGCAATGTCTCTTTTCTACTCCACAAAAGTCTTGGTACAGTTGCAGAAAATGCCCTGTTATTTGTAAAAAGGGGAATCCCCCAAGTTCATATTATCAGAATGAGTTAACAACCGTAGGCCGCTGTCTTTAATATCGCGTCCGTATTCGTGGTGTATCTTTTATTTAATAAAAATTTTTTAAAAAATGAGTCGAAAGGAGTTGAGTATTAAGAAGCGTGAAATAATTATTAATCTGCATTCAAATCAGAGCAAATCATATTCTGAAATAGCTGAACTAGTGTTGCGAAGTCGGTCAACCATTCAAAAAGTGATAAATCGATTTAAGAAGGAAAATAGAGTGGAAAATGTGCCCCGAACAGGTCGTCCATCTAAACTAAGTGCAAAGGACAAGAGAAAAATTTCGCGAATGGTAAAACAAGATCCATTTCTAAGCTGTAGAAAAATCTGCGATGTTCTTGGAATTAATGATAAGAAGGAGGTTAGCGCAGAAACTGTGCGTAGAGCTGTCGTAGAAGCTGGATTTTCATCTCGTACGCCTAGAAGAAAACCTCTTGTAAGTTCCATAAACAAACAAAAAAGAATAACATTTGCAAAAGCATAACCAATAACGTTTTGGGATAATGTTTTATTTTCGGATGAGTCTAAATTTTGTATATTTGGTGTAAATGGGCATAAGAGGGTCTGGCGAAAAGTAGGAGAAGCATTTAATCCCAAGAACACTATTAAAACAGTAAAACATGGAGGCGGTGGTGTTATGGTTTGGGGTTGCATGGCTGCTGCTGGAGTTGGAAATCTGACATTCATCGAAAATACTATGGATCAGAACTCTTATTTAGAGATTCTACGAAACAACATGAAACAAAGTGCAGCCAAATTAGGTATGCGAGAAGATTTCTTGTTTCAACAGGACAATGACCCTAAGCACACTGCGCATAAAGTTCGAATGTGGCTATTGTACAATACTCGCATGCTTGCTACACCGCCTCAAAGCCCTGATTTGAACCCTATGGAGCATCTTTGGAATGAGCTTGAGACAAAAATCCGAAAAAGAGTGATATCAAGCAAGGCGCGGCTTAAGGATGCTATATTGGAGGAGTGGGCCAGAATCAGCAGCGAATTTACTAAAAAATTGGTATATTCTATGCCTAAAAGACTGAAGTCAGTAATTCAGATGAAAGGATATCCGACAAAATATTAAGAAAAGTATAATTTAAATAACTATGCAAGACTATAATTACAATTTGTATCATTTTTCTTTAGGTGTACCATGACTTTTGTGGACTTCATTCATTGACTTTCCAACACATCATATGTAATAATATATTAATACGACAGAATTTTTGTTTTGTTTTACATGAATTAAAGTGTAATGATTATAGTTGAAGTAATACCAAAAAAATTTTATCACTATAGGTTTTTTAAATAAAAATATCAAACAATTTTCATGATATTTATCACTGTACCTTCACTTTTGTGGAAGACTGTATGTTTAAATTTGCAAACAAACGTTTTCAGTTTATTGAAATGAGGGTTTTTATTAAACAACTAGAATATTATAATGCGCTTGGGTACGAATATCATTGGCGAGCGCGCGTGCTCGAGGGAGCAACTGAGCTCGCCTGGTGCCTAAATTTTCCTACTTTTTGTTTGTCTCTCGAATCAACGACACATGTCAAATGGCTATCGCAGCCACCGCTCTCAAATCAAGTGGTGATACTTAGAATTGCATATGAAAAGAAATTTCTTTGCGGAAAACTATCTTTAAAAATCATTTTCTGAAAAAATAAGGATATTCGCCAGAATTCTCAGAACAAACACGATTCCTTACACCAATTTGTAACGAATGTTATATAATTCAGCTCCGCCTCCCGGATCATATTCTTACCTGTGTTTATAGCCTGGCGTTTATTGTGGATTCGATATTGAGTTCTTTCGCTCTCCTGAAAATTACTCATTTTCACATTCGATAGGTACATTACAAGACGATATATGGAAAGATTATGATCGCTTGGATGCAGTGTTTTTGATAGTGTTCAATCAAGCTTGATGAGGTTCTGGCACAGGTAATAATTTCTTCTCAGGGACGATGATTACCACCTAGATGAAACGTGATTTGTAGGGGAGCTTTGAAGTTCGCTGAAGGAATCGTGTTGTGATCATTTACGCTGTATGTGTTTATTTATCGTGAAAATGAAGCACGAAAGTAATATTTAACTTAAGAAACATTAGGAATGTGGTTCTTGGAGTCACATGATTTGAAGTCAGTGAATTGACATTTGCAGTATATGTACCCATTATTCATTGGAGATGATGTGAAAAAGTACGAAAACTTTGCGCTGCATGGCCTCAGAAAAAGTGCGTGGATTTAGGACATTTCGCATAAATGCCCAGAACAGACATTATTCCTCTCAATACCACCAACAAACCACTTCGCCTAGGATATCATAGCCTCCCTTTTTTCTCATACAAACTATTCTTCGCGTGTAGTTCCAGGAATCGCCATTTTATTTGTGAGCGGTCAAGGTGTTTTGAAACTAATGGTGCGGTCCACAGTAGTGCGCGCATGAAGGACAGTGAAACATAGACAGCATGTACGTTGTGCATGATGGTAGGGAGTAGAGGTATTAGGAAATCAGATTTTGACATGCCGGTCGGATGGCACCATCCAACGATAACCGGGACATTTTGTGCATAAAATTGTAAGCATACCCTTTCGTTACGCGTGACCCTTCTGCCACTAAAATTTTCTTGATGAAACCATAGGAGTTGGCACGGTATTTTCTTAAATTTTTCGAGCTGGAATCATATTCACCGTATAAAAATAACACCTGAGAACTAACAAAGGCTTGGCCTGCCTTGACCTTCCATTTGTTAATTACAACTTCCTCATTAATAGAAAACATTAGTCGCGTCGTTTCAGAATCCATCCTTATGAATTCATGGCCACGAAACAAACTGCATTGGAACATTCTCAAAGCAAACTGCTCAATGCATTGACCTTTGAGAAACGGAACAAATGGAGAGGCTATGCTTATCATTGAGTAATTAAATGATACTGGAGCGGACAACTACGTGACCATGTGGTCGCAACAACCCCTGCAACCACTCTTCCTACTGGTACGCTCTTGCTTGCAAAAGCTAAGAAAGAGCCAAATTGCACAAGCAAACATGGCCGCTGCTCAATGTAAGCAAATTTTCATACAATACTAAAAATTTGTTTTCTATTTGAAAAACCTTCAGCATTGTATGAAAAACATGCAAAACATTAACATAATAACTACTCACTTGTGAAAGGAAACACCTACAAATCCTTTCCCACTATGATTTTTACACGAAGGCACTACACATTTCATTTTGAAATTGTAAATTAATTTCACAATGTCACACGTTAAAGTTACTTGAATCACGAACCACAATCGAATGTTTAAACACTTGGAACTAATTTAGATCGCGAACACTTTCCATAGTTTTAATATCGGACGAAATTCGTGACGAAACTTGCGAATTGGCCAATTCGGCGTCCAATATGCATCAGTCAACTTGACAGACGGATTCCATCTAGTCAGCTTCTGGAACAAGAAAGTGACCAGCAAGAGGACGACGGGGAGGAAATGACAGACTGATCCTTTGAAAGAGAGCAGGAACCGGTCGCATACTCTCTCATGCGTTTTATATGAGCTTAGCCCATCCAGTTCTTATTCATCTGAGATGCTCATATAAACTCCATAGGAAATGATATGACCACGTTCCTGAGACTGATTGTCATTTCATTTACAATTTCTCCTCTCGGGAGTCCGATTGTCAATTTGACGACTAAACATGGACGCGAAATTTACCTGGCGCGTGAGATACGATTCGAAATTTAGTGTTTTTTTCGGTTCGAGAACGTGTCCGAAGGTATATATTGACTGTAATGAAAGAAATACTACACCTGGTTTAGGGATAACAACATTTTAAAGAGCGGCATTGTAAATCGGAGCGACGAACTCAATTAACAGTGTAATGTGCGTTATTGCTAGAAAGCGATGGGTTATCGACACGAAAGTGTTTTTTATTCCAAGTAGCCATAATGTCTATTCGTATTCAATGCTATTTTCTGGTTTTGTGAAGTGTTATTTGCAATAAAATCATATTTACGTGTGCATAAGCGTTTGTTTACTTTCTTGTGACAACCCATTGGGTTCCCCTTAACTAGCTTTAGAATCACGGTCACAGGGGTAGGTGCGAAAAGACACGTAGTTAGGCAGGCGGTCGCAGGGGTTGTTGCGACAACGTGAACATATGGATGCTTACTCCGGTTTTATCTTGTTCCTCAAAGGCATTGACCAACCGGATCTTTGAGGAACGGAACTATTGGAGAGCTTATACCTTGTTTCCATCTACTCAAAATCACAAGATTTCATTGAGGAGATTTGAACCTGTTTCCATCTAGTTAACAGATTCTACTTTGTATTAGCTAAACTTTTTAATTGGATCATTTCACCCTTTTCACATCAATTTAATGTAAATCTATACGACAAATTTGCTCTACATTTGAAGCTTTATCTAACGTCGCGCGGATATCGATCATTCTACTTGTTATTATAAAAATGTTAAAATGTCACTTTTGACAGGTGCAGTTGCCAATAGTGCTTCTGAATTGTCGTAATGCAAATTTGACAGTTGCATTTGGTGTCTGTTTGACATTTGCTGAATATCTGAATAAAAATCACTTGATGTATGCCTTATGCAGAGCATATATACTAAATAGCAGCTGCAATTAGAACAAATTTTATTTCTTACGGTACTTATAGAGTAGAGAGAATTGGACTAAAAGTGCATATGTATGGTAAACAAAAACTTGAATTTGCAAGCAATTGAACCAACACATCGTAAACTTTAATCCATATTTTACACATTTATTTGCTTCTCTTTTCATTTTGACAGCTCCCCGATTGCAGGCGCTAGTTAGTATATATGCTTTGCCTTATGTAACGATGAGATTTTATGTAGATCTCGGGCAAATTTACTAGATTTCAAAATCTTCTGGATTTGAATTTTATATAGCAAATCTACAAGATTTCGAAGTAGATTTGAAAATATTGGTCAAATCTTGAGATTTGATGTAGATGGAAATAGGGTATTAGGGAGGGAAGAAAAGGAGTAAATGATAGCCCAAAAAATTTCCGAATATCGGGTATGTCTTGTAAGGCTTCTTTGATAGTATTGGTAGTGGTTTAAACCAAGGGTAGTCTCAGCAAAGCAGGGGCAAATTTAATCGAATGGCGGGAAAATGCAAATTGAAAGCACCATGACAAAAATATTTAACTCAGAAAGAATTTAAATATTTTACAAGTTTCTCATTTAAAGTGTCTAAGGCGAATTTGAGAATTAACTTAACTTTAGATCAAATTCAATCAATGAGCATGTATTTTTAGAGATTATTGATAAAAATCGAATAAGATAATGAAGAGCAACTGTTGAATTTACTGAGGAATATTTTTTAAACAGACTCAAATCGCCTTCATGCTAATTATTGAGCATTGATCTGATAACATATTGTCATATAGGTTACATTTGTAGCTGGTCCATCTGCTCCTTAGCCAAATCAAAATGCTATGGAAGACATTGTGAGTTCTTTCCAGGGACTACCACGTGGAGGTTGGACATAGTAGATTTAGACACAAACAATGTGAAACAAATATTGAAACAAATATATCATATCAAAAAATAACGTTGTTCGTTTCTCATTTAGTCCCTAGGTCTGGAAGTCCGGTTACGTTTATGGCGATATTTTTTCGATGCAATAATATTCATGGTAATATTTTTTCTATTAAATATTTTTTCCTTACATACCGTAAAAGTGAATTGTTTTATTCTGTTTTTGGTGAATAGAGCATCTTTCTGACTTTTTCCTAGATATAAAATAAGAACGGATGTTGACGTACTTTTTAATTACTATCCTTAGACGTAAACGTACACATAGGATTTATAAAATTGCCCGAAGAAATAATAAGGATTGAGTGATTGCAGATTATAGAGTAGATCGCCATTTGAAAATGGATTCTTTTCTTTCTACTCAATATTATACATTATGTGCGCAGAAATCTAAAGTTAGTGATTTCCATACTAAAGACCGAGAAAATCGCGAACTAAAAAGACGATACTTTTACTTCTATAATAGAAAATAACTTTAAAGATGAACATGAAACTGCATAGTCGAGTTTTTGTTTAACTATAGGACATCATTTTCATGAAGATTTCATGAAAATTATCTGCCATAATTAGCTTAAAATGGAGGTGATAGGTATCGGAATAAACGTGAACGAGTGAAGTAAATTTCTGGAGATTGATTGCTGAGTTCACTTCACGGTTAAGTATATGTAAATGATATAACAAAATTTGTGACTGGAGGTCACACTTTTGCCTCAATTTTTACCAAATTTTCAGAAATATTTCGACGACTTCTGTTAATCATCCAAATTGGTTAAGCGCAAACAAAATAGAGGCTAAGGTGAAAACTTGAGATTTCTGTTCTGACTAAAGTATTGCTCCAGTTTTTACCAACATTCCATTAGAGTGTGTGATAAAGTTAACAATAAAAAATCCAAAGTCGAACCATCTGAAAGAAAAAGGCAGCCACTCACGTGCACCATCACAACAGAAATAGGGAAAATCTGATATGGCACCGCTTCCATAAAATTGATTTCATCTTTATGAAATAAATATGTAATACATATACATATACGTGTATGTATACATGAATATATTTTAGATATTTATAGAAATATATATATATATATATATATATATATATATATATATATATATATATATATATATGTGTGTATATATATATATATATATATATATATATATATATATATACATATATATAGTATATATATATATATATATATATATATATATATATATATATATATATATATATATTGTTGTATCCAAAATGAGTATATCTTATTATCATTAAATTTTCGTATATATCAAGAATAAATTTTGTTGTATATAGATTTTAGAAGTCAATCGAAACTCGCACAACTGCTTTTTATTACACTGATCGAAACCACATTACCAAACCATCTCGCTTAAACACGTTTTAGAAGTCCTTCAACATACTTTTTGTATCCACCAAATCACTACAATCCTGTCTTGCTTGCTTTCCACGCTCGTCCCGGTCATCTCTGGCTTCAGCTCCACACACTCTATCTCGCCCTTGCAAAACCAAAAACCAAGTTACATTATCCGTTATAATCCGTCTCCTTTTTCTCTTGTCATTCGCACAGCTCATCGATTGCCAGTGCTATTCAACAGAGCATATACACTAAATAGCACATTCAGTGCTACCAAACTTTATGTCCGCATATAACAATATATATATATATATATATATATATATATATATATATATATATATATATATATATATATATATATATACATATATACATATGCCATCCAGTGATACCCGGGCCATTTTATGAATGCGACGATCTGGGAGCAAGCCGAACGTAGGACTAGATTTCTGCTACATGAAAAGTCAATCAGGCGCTGGCCGTTGTCATTTGTTTCATCGTGGAGGCTATATCCTCCAGTCGTTCCCCGATGATATAGCTCATTACCAACCTTAGCGTTGAAATCACCCAGAATTATTTTTGTGTCGTTTGTAGGCAATGAGTCGATCAGTCTTTCTAGGTGATTGTAGAACGTTTCATTCGTTTCTTCGTCCTTTTCTTCGGTTGGGGCGTGAATATTAATCACCCAGATTTTAAAGAATTTCGTTTTATACGGATTGCACACAACCGTTCGTTTATTGCCTTAAAATCAATAATGTGCGATTTGAACTCGATATCCACAATGAATTTCCCCAAATGGTCCAATATCGTTTAACGACTTCATTCCTACCTAAATGCTTTCTCGCTCTGGTCGATGATGAATCTTCTTCCAAGCAATGATGTCTCGGAGATCGGGGTCCAACATCTGCTCAGCGAACAATTGCGATGGCGACCATCCTTGGCTTGGTGATACTGCAATCAATTTTACTCGTTCATTCACGTTTTTCCCTTCCAGCCTTTGGCAGTGTCCGCACTCCGGTCTACATGGTCGACGAGAGAGAGCATCAGCATTTTTGTGCATGTTCCCTTTACGATGGACAATTTCGAAATCATAGGCTTGTAGCCTCTCTATCCATCGTGCTACTTGACCCTCAGGGTCCTTAAAGCTCAGCAACCATCGTAACGCAGTGTGATCAGTTCGTAAGACAAATTTCCGGCCATATAAGTACTTGTGGAAGTGTTTTGTTGCCTCAACCACCGTGAATAGTTCTCTCCTTGTGACACAATAGTTTCTTTCACTTTTCGAGAGGACACGGCTGTAGTACGCGATGACTTTCTCTGTGTTACCATCTCGTTGCGACAAGACTGCCCCTATTCCCATGTTGCTGGCGTCTGTATCGATGATGAACATATTCTCTGGATTTGGGTATGCCAGTACAGGAGCATCGCATAACTCTCGCTTTAATGTCTCGAAGGCTCGTTGACATTGTGCAGTCCAGGTAAATGGTCGATTTTTCTCGGTCAGCTCATGCATGCATTTTGCAATGCTCGCGAAGTCCTTCACAAATCGTCGATAGTACGTTGCTAAACCAAGAAAACTTCGAAGTTGGTGTTTGTCTTTCGGAACAGGCCAATTTCTTACAGCATCCGTTTTCTCGGGGTTCGTCCGAACACCGTCAGCCGACACAATATGACCAAGGTATTTCACTTTCTTCGCGAAAAGGGTACATTTCTTGGCACTCAGCTTCAGATTTGCTGCTTGTAATCGTGAGAATACCTCCTCTAACCTCTTGATGTGCTCGTCGAAGGTTTTGCTGAAGACAATGACATCGTCCAGGTACACCAAGCATGTCTTCCAGCTGAGTCCTCGCTGTACACATTCCATCAGAAGTTCGAAAGTGGCTGGAGCGTTGCAAAGGCCAAATGGCATGACATTGAACTGCCATAATCCGGAGCCGACGGAAAATGCTGTTTTCTCCCGATCACCTTTTTCGATCTCAACTTGCCAGTAACCACTCTTGAGATCCAAAGTTGAAAACCATCTTGCGTCTGTCAATGTATCGAGAATGTCAACGATTCGTGGGAGAGGATAACTGTCTTTCTTGGTTACATCATTCAGCCATCGGTAGTCTACACAGAACCGGGTACTTCCATCCTTCTTTTTGCCAAGAACAACTGGTGAGGTCCATGGGCTATTAGATGGTTCAATGATGCCCTGTTTCTCCATCGCTTTTATCATGTCATTTGCCTCACTTCTTTTGGCCAATGGTAAGGGCCTAGGAGGTTGTCGGGTTGGTTTTGAGTCTTCAGTGTTGATTCGGTGGGTTACCATGTTCGTCCTGCCATGGTCTCCCTCTTCGATGGAAAATACGGTATTTTCTTTTTTAATCATTATTTCTGCCTTCGCCAGTTGTTCTGCTGTTAGCTCACTTTTCCTGAGGGTAGACTGTACCATTTGCTGAGTTTTGTAGACCACTGGCTTCTCCTTGCACTGTTGTTCGCAGCTTCCAAGAGTATCACCTTTCTTGATACTGGTCGTGCAATCCGACACATTAAGCACTCTTACAGGTACGCACTTATTTTTATCAACTCTTACTAAGCTTCGCGCTAGCATCAGGTTCCTTAGCGCTGGTGTTTTCGTTATCCCCAGAATCACCATCTATTTTGGCCCATATGACTCTCTCAGATGACTTTGAAACGTTAATGTCATTATTCACAACAACTCTTAATTTTGGGGTTTCTGTTTCCGAGATGTCAATTGGAATCTGTACATTTCGCCATATTAGGAGTCACTGCCCCAGATCCAATCGAAAACCATGCAACCGCAAGAAATCCACTCCTAGTATGCATTCATCAGTTATCTCGGCTACTAGGAATTCATGCTGCAACTTCAAATCTCCCAATTGTATCTCTTGCATAATTTCACCACATACTGCTGTGAATTGTCCTGTTGCTGTTTGCAGCCTAAAATTCTTTCGATTGGTCAATCGTAGATTTTCCACAATGTCTGGTCTCAGGATTGATCGAGTTGCACCAGTGTCGATGGTGATTGTACAACGAACTTTTCCAATTTTTCCATTAAGACACAAGTCGTTTTCGCCACGATGCATTCGGGAAACGCCTATGGTGATGCTGGGGTCGTCGAATCTCCAAGCCAACCTGTGCCCCGAGAAGTTGGCTCTTAAGAGTTTCCCAGCTACCGAGGGATTCAATCGTTGCCTCTTAGCTGTACATCCAGAACAAAATAGAGGTCGTCTCGCCTTGCGGCACTCGCGTTGTAGATGCTCGATTTTCCGCAATTCCAGCATTTCGGGGCTCCATGCTTCTGACTTCCAGCTGGTGCGTGCTCCATCGGACTTCACAGCCGTTGACACTGGCACTCTTCGACGACTTCACGTGCTCGGAACGCGCTTCGTGAAGCGTGTTTTGCTGCTTCGAAGGTTAGACTATAAGTCAACGCATCCTTAATAGTTCGTTTATCCACCAAACGGAGATTCTGTTGCAGCTCTCGGTCCTGCTAAGCGTTGATAAATGTTTTCGTTGCTGTCTCGTTGCGGTGCTCCGGATCGGATGTCGGATATGACAGGAGGGTTAGCCTTTCAATCTCCTGGGCGAGTTGTTGTAGTGTCTCACCCATTTTCTGCGTGCGATTACGTAGCTGCGTTCGGTGGACTTGTTTCATGTAGTCATCCCCGTATCGCATGCTCATGGTGTTTACCAACGCAGCATAGTCGTGATGTTGCTCTACAGGTACAGTCTGAAGTACTTCTGTTGCAGGCCCTCGGAGTGCGAAAATTAATGCAGTCGCTCGTTTGTTCTCGTTCCAGTGATTTGCTACTGCTGCGGCTTCAAACTGTGTTTTGTAGACGCTCCAAGATGTTTGAACATCAAAAGTTGGAGCTTTCAGGCTTCTTGCACCACTTTCTGTAACTGATGTTTGTCCCGTAGTTCAAATCCATTCCACGTCAAGTTGCAGCTTTTCCAATTTCTGTTCAACCATCTCAACGCGTTCATCTGTTTTGGCAACGTGTTGTTTGATTTCGTCTACTTGTTGTAATGCTGCCGTAGTTTGAGCGTGGAGTTTTTCTTCCAACTGTGCCATATGCTGCTCAAGTTGTTGTTTTGTTGTTCGCTTTGCTCTTCCATCTGCTGTTTAATCTCGGCTGATTGCTGTTTAAGCTCGGCTGATTGCTGTTCACTTTGTTGCTTAATTTGCAACAGCAAATTCAATATGGCATTCGGTTCCTGTTGTTTCGGCTCCTCGGAACATTTCTCCGCCACTGGCTCCTCCGGTTCTGTCGTTCCTTCGTGAAGATCAAAAGTTTCAGCCAAATGTTCCTCAAGTTCGAGTTCCACCTCATAACGGAATTTTTCCACGTCAACGCCATTCTTTTTCAAGGATTTTTCCACTCGCGCTAACTAAGTTGCCACGGTTCCACTTACGGACAAACCGCGTTCCAAACACAGCTTCCTGAGCTCGAACAACGATTTCATTGTAGGCATTTTTATTTTAAATTCTCAAACAAAGTTAGAATTTGCAGTTAGTCACTTTCACTTCACTCAGTCTAATCACTTATCAGTTATTTTAAAAGCTCTACACTTATCCCACTTCTGACACCATTGTTGTATCCAAAATGAGTATATCTTATTATCACGCTCCACATATCAAGAATACATTTTGTTTTATATAGATTTTTGAAGTCAATCGAAACTCATACAACTGCCTTTTATTACACTGATCGAAACCACATTACCAAACCATCTCGCTTAAACACGTTTTAGAAGTCCTTCAACATACTTTTTGTATCCACCCAATCACTACAATCCTGTCTTGCTTGCTTTCCACGCTCGTCCCGGTCATCTCTGTCTTCAGCTCCACACACTCTATCTCGCCCTTGCAAAACCAAAAACCAAATTACTTCATCCGTTATAATCCGTCTCCTTTTTCTCTTGTCATTCGCACAGCTCATCGATTGCCAGTGCTATTCAACAGAGCATATACACTAAATAGCACATTCAGTGCTACCAAACTTTAGGTCCGCATATAACAATATATATATATATACATATATACATATGCCATCCAGTGATACCCGGGCCATTTTATGAATGCGTCGATCTGGGAGCAAGTCGAACGTAGGACTAGATTTCTGCTACATGAAAAGTCAATCAGGCGCTGGCCGTTGTCATTTGTTTCATCGTAGAGGCTATATCCTCCAGTCGTTCCCCGATGATATAGCTCATTACCAACCTTAGCGTTGAAATCACCCAGAATTATTTTTGTGTCGTTTGTAGGCAATGAGTCGACCAGTCTTTCTAGGTGATTGTAGAACGTTTCATTCGTTTCTTCGTCCTTTTCTTCGGTCGGGGCGTGAATATTAATCACCCAGATTTTAAAGAATTTCGTTTTATACGGATTGCACACAACCGTTCGTTTATTGCCTTAAAATCAATAACGTGCGATTTGAACTCGATATCCACAATGGAGGCCACTCCGGATTCTCGTTTTCCAGTAGGCTTCCCATTTTTGAATTTTGTGTGCGATCTCATGTGAATGTCGATTGAATGTCGTTTCCAGTCCAATTCGTTTCCTGGACTGCCAGTATTTTTAATTGATATTGACTGCCCTGTTGTAAAAGGTCCTTAACAGCGCCAGGGTAATTGAATGATCTGACATTCCAGGATCCAATGCCATAGTCCGTTTTTCATTTGCGAGGTCATTGCCGTGAGTCCAATCCATTCCGAGGCCCATCTGCAGGTTTCAAAACATTTTTATGTTTTCCAGGGACGGGGAGTTAGCCCGTCACCCAACCTCCATTCCAGCGGCGTGGTTATTACGGATGGCAACACATAAAAACTGATCCAACAACGTTGGGCCTCGAGCATACTTGACGTCCGTACATACCGAGGAGTCAATTGTAACTCAGATCATTACTTGATCAAATTAACCAATCGATATCGTATGTCAAAGGCATATTCGGCAAAGACCAGCCCACTGCAAAAATTTGATATCGAATGGTTTCAAACGGCGTCTGTAGCCGAAAATTTCACGGAGACCCTTGACAATTAGCTGGCTCCCATCTTATCAGACGCATCGTTAAAGACGAGCAACAAGCTCTGGATGGAAGTGAAAGCGGCTATAAGGACCGTGCCAGAATAGACGATCGGACTAAAGCCCGGCACAAGAGGAATGATATGTTCGATGATGAGTGCCAGAATGCGTTAGATAAAAAGAATCAGGCGTACAAAGAAAACGTAGGTAGGAAAACCAGGACAAAGAGAGAACACTATGAAAATCTAATAAGATAATTAGGATTAAGAAAAGGAAATACTATGACGACCAATTGAGAAGTAGGGATATAAGTTTAGCGAGCAATAACACAAGACAAGCATACAAAGTAGTGAAAAGCCTGAAACGTGGTTATGAGCCCAAAACCACGTTCTGTTGTGATGACAGCGGCAATATGATCGCTGATGAAACCAAGATTAACGAAAGACGGGCATCATATTTTAAGAACCTCCTTAATCCTCCGCACAGCTCCAGAGCATCGGAGCCTATAGATGTCTGCGGAGAGCTTCCATTAGCCCCACCAACTCTGGATGAAGTGTGTTCCACCATCAAAGCCCAAAAGAATAATAAAGCGCCGGGCATCGATGAGATTCCAGTGGAGCTCATCAAATATGGTGGCAGTAGTGTTAATCAAGCTATTCACAAAGTCATCCAGTACATTTGTAGTGAATTAATGAGTTTCCATAAGTCCGTAAAGGACTGCAGCGATGGTCTGCTGCCCCGGCAGAAGAAGATGGAGGTATCTGCCGAGAATGCCCTCGTCTGGAGACGCGTGAATGCGCAGGCAGGCTAGCATTGCGGTGTCGTGGGGCGGGTTCGTTTCCCCAGCACGAGGACTCACTACAAAAAAATTTCGCATTCACGAATTTAATTTCAGGTCAAGAGCTCAAAAGGCGACCGAAGTCGCAAGAATTGTAGATAACCTCACCGAGGGAGATGTAACTTGTTACGAGAACAACTGAAACCTGAAGAGAAAGGCGAACTTGGGGTGACCTCGTCGTTACCCAACGAAGTTCATGGCCCACAAATGAAAGAGGGGCAACCGGGTGGTGGTGGAGCCCCTTCATACCCACCCAACCAGAATAAATCCATAGATAGCTTGTTAAAGTGGCCAGGTATTCCGCTTCTGAGTGGAAAACTCATACAACTTGAATTGTATGAACCTTCCCATCAGAAGGGGAGCACCCCGGTGACCAATTTATGTCATAGAATTATACAATTGGATTGCATAAATCTATGCCATAAAAAGGCACTCTGCTTGGGCCACTCAACCCAAAAAGGTCACCTGAAACAAAAAGGATTAATTTGTACCCGGTGGCTGGCTCATGTTTTGAGGTGGAAGCCTGCCACCGTACCGGGTCCTAAACCCGGTTAGAACTAAAGGAAAGGAAAGACCGAAAGTTACGGGGTATTAATTCATTTTATTTTTCTGAATATGATTTGGCGCTCATAATCCACAGGCGATTGGCAAATATTCAAAGCAATTTTATTTCAAAAGATATTCAACGTTTCGCGGAAAATGTACATTGTTATTTTTATTAGTTATTTGAGTTAAAATGTTATTGGATTGTTCATTACATCTAATAATCTCTTCTACATTTAGATGGCTTAGAAGTTATTCAAAAATTAAAAAAAAACTATACATAATATATAAATCGTCTTGTACTTCGATTACTACAAATACGAGAAGGGCAAAGTTATGAAATTAACCTTTTTAATCTTTTTCTTTTTGTTTGTATTCTTTTTTTTTTTTTAACTTCATTGTTATATTTTGGTTTATACCTATTTTGGAATTCCTTATTTACAGTACTTTGTTTGGGTGTTATTGGAATAGGTATAAATTGCTAAAATTGGTAGCACTTGATTTATTTTTTTTTTTCTTAATGCTTATTATTTTCACTTAATTCCTACTTTTATCTACATTTTGGGTGATCTTATTATTATTATTAAAATTAACTCTAAAAGAGATTAGCATACGAGCAAGAAAGGAAAAGAGAGATTTAAAAAAAAACAGTTAATATGACTACTATTTTTATTTTTTTTTTCCTGCAGTAGGTGTAGTTTTTAATTTCAGTGGTGGAGCATGTCTAAATATTTTAAATATATTTGCACGAAATCAACTTTAGTAAAGTTTCAACTTAATTTTAACGTCATATTATCTTGTTTCCATCTATTTCTTCTTTCCTTTTTTTTGTTAAGAATCCGGTATTAAAAACAATCTACAATTAAAAGTTTTAAGTCTGTACAATTCCATTGTAATAGCTGCACATTTTCTATTTGAGGTTCGTTTCAAATACTTTACACCCTTTAAATAAATTAAGTTTGGGGACGTAAAATAAAGAACAATCAAAATTTGATTGAGATACGAGATGCTGATAGAGTCGTTACTGTAATCTATTTCCAAAACTATTAAAAAATTCTTGTACCGAATGATTTTCAGCCTAAATCTTTTCTTCAAATGAAATTGAAAATAACGAATGCAAAATTATTATTTTCACTTGTTTTCTGGTTATGTACAAAAAAAATAAATATCTATAATTTTGAACGTTTTCCCTCTTTTCTCTTTCCAATGTTCGAAAAGCAATACATATAATGTGAAATATTTTTTTTTTCTTTAATTTTGATTTAACTTCTTTGCTTTGTTTTGTGTTGTACACATTTTAACAGTAGTAAACGACCGTGCCTCCTATGTCAATTTTGCATGGGACTTTATACAATCTTTATTAGTTAATTTGTCTTTTTGTATCAATTGGCTTTTAATGACAACTGTAATAGGGATCTTCTGTACAAAACTTATAATCCATAAACATTCATGTTTAGTTATTGGTTTTAATATTCTTTTACACATGCTGACTAATGTACGTTCTAAGTATTTAGTTACCTGTAGTTAGTATTATAAGACAATAGCTGGTTGGGTCTTATAAGAGTTTCGGCATTATGTTATCGTGGCTAAAGCTATGCCGGAAGGTGATGACATGGGAGATGGCGATGGAACCATTAAACTTGACGGTGTCGTTTCAGCAGTGAGAATTCGTTCTTCATATACTCGATCTGCACATTTGTCAAATATAAATCTCTTCCAAATGGTAGTTTTCGTTTCCAACGGAGTTCCATCTGCGACATTATAATTTGGATTGGTGAACGTCAGTTTTGATCGGCTCGATCCACGTGATGCGTGCTTTATTTTGGGGGCACTTCGCGTGACCAGGGTGCGAAAACTGAAGGCGTGAATGCGTCACCTGATGGCGGGTTAAATTACTCGGCGAGCCGTCAACAATTCCACAATGTCGTTCAAAAGCAGACTCCCCGACTTGCAATTAGCGTTAATCTCGCGGAAACTCGTCGAATCGGGACAAATTAGCACGCAATTTTTCACGAGACCCCCTAACCGTACTTTCTTCCACACCGCAAGATCCCCAAAAAAACCCCCGCGACGACATCTGCGTCAAATTGACATCTAGTTCACCTCGCTTTCGTTTGTGGTGAATACTCCGCCGGTGGTTTATGCCTTCGATGAAGCCAAAATATAGGGTGTTTTTTAAGAGGTATACAATTTTCAAATGACATAAAATACAGATAAATTGTATTGATTGTCATGAAATTGGTTTTATTGGAAAGATAATGCCCTACCATTTTTATTTGAATATAGTTTCGGGTATGTGAGTGCCAACTAGCGCGGGGGGAAGGTGACTGAATGGTTACTCATTGTTAAATTGAGTTTGTGCTGTGTGCCTGTGGCAGCGCTGGCTTTTAGAGCCCTGCTTCTCGATTACTACAGGGCAGCTAATTTTCTCGCGATCCCAAGGCAATGCGGATTGCGAAAAAGGAGCTGAAGGATCTTTCTGTGTATCATGGGTTGGCTTCGGCGTCGGGACTAGAGATGACGGACAATAAAAGACGACCGGAAGTATCTAACCCTTGCACGTTTTTTGAAAATATATGCGGACAGACAAACAGACGTGACGAATTATCTATCGGCGCAGGTCTTTCGCGTGGTATATCCCCACTTCTTTTCCCGATGGATCCGTTATCAGGTAACGGTTAGGTCCCATTACCTTTTTTATGCGGCTTTTCAAGAATCGCCTGTCCAGCTTGGCGTTGTAATGCCCCGCGGCGTCACTTTGGCGGAAGTTTCGCCGGAAAACTTCATCTCCTTCTTTGAAATTAGCAGATCGTGACCGGAGATTGTACTGCGCTTCATTTGCACTTCCTGCGGCCTTAATCTTATGTCTGATTTGTTGGCGGAGGTCTCCTAGACGTTCGTGAGGCTCCAGCGCAACGACAGGGTCTCCCAAACACTTTAATTGTCGTAACAGCCGGTATGATTTACCGTGGCAAATCATGTGCTGTCCAAAGGCGGCAAAGTAAGGGGCGACACCGGTGACGGAATGATACGAGGATCGCAGGGCGCATGTGATGGCAGACAATCGCCGATCCCAATCCTTTTGAGATAGGTGGACGTAGGAACGGATCGCGGCCAATAGGGTGCGATTCAACCGTTCCGATGCGTTGAACTGAGAGGAGTATATGGGCGTCAGTTGGTGTTCAACGCCATACTGCTCAAGTAGGCTCTTAAACTGCCGAGACCGGAACTGTACTCCGTTGTCTGAGTACACGCTCTCTGGAACACCGAACACATGGAATACCCGGTTCTCTAAGAATTTCACGATCGATGGAGTTGTGAATTTACGGATAGGTTCCACCATTGGAAACTTTGAAAGCTGGTCTAGAACGACTATAGCTCCGATGTGTCCCATGGAAGACCGAGGATATGGACCGAGTAGATCGATGTATAGACGTTGAAATACGCGTTCTGGGACGTTGAGTTGACCCATAGGAGGTCGAAGAGGCTGGTTGGGCGCTTTGGTGCCTTTACAGGTCTCACAGGCGCTCACGTAGTCTTTGACCTGAGATGCCATTTTAGGCCAAAAGAAGTATTTCTTGAGTCGCCGTAACGTCCGACCGTAACCTCCGTGTGCACTTAAAGGATGGTCATGTGCGCGGAGGATCAGATGTTGTGTCATTTCCTCCGGTACCCAGAGTTTCCAAGACTCTTCTTCCTGCCATGGATCACCAGTGGCGTATTCATTTCGTCTATACACGTAGCCCGTCTATTACCTTCAAATCAGGCAGCTGTGGTTATTGGGTCGCTATGGTTTGCCTCAACTCTTTGTAGCTGTCTGATTCGAAATGTGGGCTGCCCAAATCTATTTCGATGGGGTCCTCGTCATTTATTGTCAATTCGGCTCCCTCTGGGGAAAACATCCGTGAGAGAGTGTCGGGTACGATGTTCTGGGTCCCTTTCCGGTGTTTGATGGAAAACTTGAACCCTTGCAGTTTAAGAGCCCATCTGGCTAGGCGTCCATTTAAATCTGCCTGGTTCATCAACCATTGTAGTGACGCGTGGTCCGTGATGATCTCGAATTGGTGGCCCTCGATATAAGCTCGGAATTTGTTCACAGCCATTACCGCTGCCAAACATTCTTGCTCGGAAACAGTATAGTTTCTTTGGGCCGAATTCAGCTTATTGGACATGAAGGCGATGGGAGCTTCCTCTCCTTCGTCGGTCAATTGCACCAGCACGGCTCCTACTCCATGTTGACTTGCGTCACAATGAATGGAGAAGGGCTTCGTGAAGTCGGGGCTGTGCAAGACAGGAGCTGATGTGAGGGCTTGCTTAAGCTCTTCAAATGCCTTTCGGCTGAGTTCGGTCCAAACGAACTTCCCCCTCCGCAACATGTCTGACAGGGGCGCTGAAACTGTTGCGTAATTCCGAACAAACCTTCGGTACCAACCGCACACCCCAAGGAAACGTCGTAGCTGCTTCACAGTTTTTGGTAAGGGGAACTCATCAATCGCACGAGTTTTGTCTGGATCCGTTTTGATAGTGCCATGTCCCATGACATGACCTAGGTATCGGACTTCTTTCATGACAAACTTACTTTTCTGTACGTTGATGGTGAGTCCCGCCTTACTGATGTGCAGGGCTACTTCTTGTAGAAGTAGGAGGTGTTGATCGAACGTTTCCGTGATGAGTAACAGATCATCAAGGTACACGAACACTTGGTGTTTCAGGTGAGGTGGGATGACCTTGTCCATCAACCGAGTCATTGTTTGCGGCGCGTTACACAGGCCAAAGGGCATTGTGACGAACTGATATAATGGTCGTCCAGGCACTGTGAAGGCGGTCTTGTCCCTCGACCCCTCATCGAGTGGAATTTGCCAGAAGGCGTCTTTTAGGTCGAGACTGGTGATATAATTGGCTTTCGGCAGTCTCCCTAGTATTCCATCGATGAGTGGAAGAGGGCACGCGTCCTTGATGGTAACCGCGTTTACCTTACGGGCATCAAGACAGAGGCGGACTTTACCTGGCTTCACCACCAAGGTTACCGGTGATGACCAGGCACTTTGGGACTCCTCTATGACCCCCAACTCGAGCATCCTATCTAGCTCCGCATACACCAATTTCTCCATGGCCGGTGAGATGGCGTAGTGTCTCTGTTTAATCGGTTTACTATCGCCAACGTCGATGGCGTGTGAGACTAGGGTGGTGCGGCCAAGGCCTTGGGTAGCGTAAGATGGGAAAGCAGCGATGGATGCTTCCAGGCGTTGCCGTTGGTTAGGCGTCAGGTCATGCCTATCGGGAATAGAAGTGATTGCGTTGACATATCTGGTGTTTAAAGTCAATACTGTGAATAAATCGGAGGCCAGTCCAAAGCGAAGGACGAAATCGACGCCAAGGTACACATTCTGAGTCAAAGACGGAATAATGTAGAAAGTAATATCCTTCGTCTGACCCCTGAACGTCACGGGTGTGGTTAGTTTACCTCGTATAGGGTGTTTGCTACCATCAGCTGTACTGATTTCAGTGCGCCAGGATTTAATCAAGTTCGGATAGTCTTGGAGCACCTTCGAGCCAAAGCTCGAGGCAAGACAACTGATACTGGCACCCGTGTCGATCAATGCAAACACGGTCTCGCCCAACACTTTAATTGGATGATAAGGTCTGATCTCATTCTCAGCAACCTCCGAGATGTTACAAGAGTTTAAGGTTTGACGGCAGGTGCGCACTCTCTTGCGGCAATTCCGCCAACGACGGGTTTACCATTTTGTCGTGCGCGGGCGGGAAGTGACTACTTCGGAAGCAAATATTCGCTCTCGAGCCACCCGATATTCCTGCAGTCGAACATGATAAGGTTTTAGAGTGCGTATTTGAGGCTGCCGGGGTTCTTCTGGCAGTGACTGCGGTGGTCGCTTCAATATAGTCGTTGGCGAGGTCTCCGGAAGAGAGTGAACATCCGCAGTCATAGTGGTCATGGCTGGTGGGTTAACGTCAGGTTTGTTGGGGTGAGCAGCTGGCTGAGGAGCTACTGCGGGGGCTTCGAGTACCGCTGAGGTGGTCGGGTACACTTTTGGCCGTTTTTTCGCGCGGCACATTCAGAACAGTCCGGGAAGTAAGTGTCCGGCTTGCCGCAACCGTAGCAGAAAACCTTACGCTCTGCTCGGCATGAAATGAACCGGTGTCCAGTTTGATGGCAATTCCAGCAGGTCGTAAGACTTCCCACTGCTGCTACAGCAAGTTGGTCCTGGTCCAAATCTTCCTCCAGATCCATGGTGGTATAATCTGGGGCCAATTCCGAGATTCCTCGTCGAGGACCCGTCCTAGCTAGTAAGTATGGCCGGTCCCGGAGATCTTCCTCAAACCCTTCTAGGCGACGCACAGTTCTCAGCAGGGCCTCCATACTCTGTGGATCGGAGTTCACGATATGGCGACGAAGCTCCGGCCTTAGATTGCGCTTCAGCAGACGCAGCAATTGGGTAGAAGACATCGGCTCTGACAACTGGTCATTCAGCCAAAGGATATCGGCTCGATATTGATGGAAGGACTCGTCCGGACGCTGCCATCTAGCATTCATCTTGTCCAGTACTAATTCGTCCATGTCGACCGTAGGGTATTCCATGCGGAGTACCTCCTTCAACCGTGACCAGCGTATTGATGGTGGGGCTGAATGTATTCGCCAATATGTCTCAAGTGCTGCTCCCCTAAGCAGCATTGGCAAGTATCCTGCGAGCGCCGTGCGGTCTCCTGCTAGCATCTGCTCAATCAGCGACTCCACCCGACTAATGAAGACTTCCACCGTTATAGTGTTGGGTTCCCCACTGAAATGCAGATTCCATCCCTGGATGATGCTGGGGATCTGTGTCGGCTTCAGCCGATACATATCGTGTGGATGGAGGCGTTGGTCCGGCGGAATCACTGGAGCCTGATTTGGTGGCGGTACTTGACTCAGTCGGGGCCGGTACACTGGAGCCAACGGATTCATTGCCACACCTGGCCGGATTCGTTCGTGATCGCGCCGGGAATCTATCGGAAAATCCCACTGATTTGGGTCCGAGTCCCACATAGGAGGCGTTCTTGGCCGAGGTGGTACTGGATTCTCCTTCTGGCTTTCCAGCGAGGCTACCCGGGTGGACAGGTCCTGCATGAGCGCCATTAAGTCTTGTAAAACTGTCGCCTCCTCAGCCACAGTGGGTCTCGGCTCTTCCGCAGGCGGAACTGCTTCAGCTCGGCCCATTAAGTCAGGCTCATCAGCAGCTGTTGGAACCTGCTCCCGCCGGTCCTTTGTTTTGGGCACCGCCCCTTGAGCAGCTGGAAGCTCTAGGTGGCTGGAAGGTCGATCCGCTGAGGTGGCTGGTTGTCGGCAAAGAGGACAAGTCCGGCTGACTAGTAAATGCTGGGTCATGCAGGCTTCATGGAACTCATGTCCGCACGCCAACGTTTGTACGGACGTTCCATCATTTCGTGCTTGCTGGCAAATGACACACAATACCGTGGGCCCTGCTTCCGAACGCAACCTGCGCTTGTCTGGCGTGCGTTTGGTCGACATCCTAACAATGTTGACGCTAATAATAATAGAATAGTAAAAATGCTAGATGATGCTATAAAAGAAATAATTAAATATTATTAAGACAACACACAAAAAACGGCCGAAAGTGGCGAACTATTCACACTCCTCACAAAAAAAACCGCATGGTATGAAAAAATAATTTACGTTATCAAAAAATAATCGGTCTTTCCTTTCCGTCCTTCCTCCCAAGTATGGACACCAATGGCACAATCCTTCTAAAGCGTTTCAGGGACACTCTCTTGTGGCACCATGAAAATCAGGGTTCAGAAGTGATCCCTCCTTAGCTAATTTCTCAAGTTACAACTTGTTAGCCCAGGGTCAGATTCTAATCCACAAGCAGCGCGTGTCTTGTCATGGATAGTCATGGATTAGCTAATCAGCCAATCACATGAAATCAAAATCCATGTAATTTAAGACACCTAGGCACCGCTGGTTTGGGGAGCGGATCAGAATCCTCCGCAAAAAGTTGTTGGGATAATAACTTCCGAACACAAAAAGGGACTCTAATATCATTTGGCCTTACTAGTTATACAATGGTGGTAAACCACCAAAGTATAAATCAAAAGCAGGACCAAACGATATTGATGTCCAAAGACAACACACGTCCGGCAGTTATTACTTGCTGGGGCACGATCAGTGCAATTACCCTCGGGAGTTATCTACCCGCCAATAATACAAACACCTTGTGGGGACACCTAGAGACGATGGACTGTCTCGTGCTCATGACTGATGATACAGCCGGGCTTTTCGGGCCCAACGTTCGGCGCCATTTCTAGTGAATTAAAGAGTTTCCCCAGCACGAGGACTCACTACAAAAAAATTTCGCATTCACGAATTTCATTTCAGGTCAAGAGCTCAAGAGGCGACCGAAGTCGCAAGAATTGTAGATAACCTCACCGAGGGAGATGTAACTTGTTACGAGAACAAGTGAAACCTGAAGAGAAAGGCGAACTTGGGGTGACCTCGTCGTTACCCAACGAAGTTCATGGCCCACAAATGAAAGAGGGGCAACCGGGTGGTGGTGGAGCCCCTTCATACCCACCCAACCGGAATAAATCCATAGATAGCTTGTTAAAGTGGCCAGGTATTCCGCTTCTGAGTGGAAAACTCATACAACTTGAATTGTATGAACCTTCCCATCAGAAGGGGAGTACCCCGGTGACCAATTTATGTCATAGAATTATACAATTGGATTGCATAAATCTATGCCATAAAAAGGCACTCTGCTTGGGCCACTCAACCCAAAAAGGTCACCTGAAACAAAAAGGATTAATTTGTACCCGGTGGCTGGCTCATGTTTTGAGGTGGAAGCCTGCCACCGTACCGGGTCCTAAACCCGGTTAGAACTAAAGGAAAGGAAAGACCGAAAGTTACGGGGTATTAATTCATTTTATTTTTCTTTTCTATGAATTCTGAATATGATTTGGCGCTCATAATCCACAGGCGATTGGCAAATATTCAAAGCAATTTTATTTCAAAAGATATTCAACGTTTCGCGGGAAATGTACAGTGTTATTTTTATTAGTTATTTGAGTTAAAATGTTATTGGATTGTTCATTACATCTAATAATCTCTTCTACATTTAGATGGTTTAGAAGTTATTCAAAAATTAAAAAAAAACTATACATAATATATAAGTCGTCTTGTACTTCGATTACTACAAATACGAGAAGGGCAAAGTTATGAAATTAACCTTTTTAATCTTTTTCTTTTTGTTTGTATTCTTTTTTTTTTTTTAAACTTCATTGTTATATTTTGGTTTATACCTATTTTGGAATTCCTTATTTACAGTACTTTGTTTGGGTGTTATTGGAATAGGTATAAATTGCTAAAATTGGTAGCACTTGATTTATTTTTTTTTTTCTTAATGCTTATTATTTTCACTTAATTCCTACTTTTATCTACATTTTGGGTGATCTTATTATTATTATTAAAATTAACTCTAAAAGAGATTAGCATACGAGCAAGAAAGGAAAAGAGAGATTTAAAAAAAACAGTTAATATGACTGCTATTTTTATTTTTTTTTTTCCTGCAGTAGGTGTAGTTTTTAATTTCAGTGGTGGAGCATGTCTAAATATTTTAAATATATTTGCACGAAATCAACTTTAGTAAAGTTTCAACTTAATTTTAACGTCATATTATCTTGTTTCCATCCACTTCTTCTTTCCTTTTTTTTTGTTAAGAATCCGGTATTAAAAAAAATCTACAATTAAAAGTTTTAAGTCTGTACAATTCCGTTGTAATAGCTGCACATTTTCTATTTGACGTTCGTTTCAAATACTTTACACCCTTTAAATAAATTAAGTTTGGGGACGTAAAATAAAGAACAATCAAAATTTGATTGAGATACGAGATGCTGATAGAGTCGTTACTGTAATCTATTTCCAAAACGATTAAAAAATTCTTGTACCGAATGATTTTCAGCCTAAATCTTTTCTTCAAATGAAATTGAAAATAACGAATGCAAAATTATTATTTTCACTTGTTTTCTGGTTATGTACAAAAAAAATAAATATCTATAATTTTGAACGTTTTCCCTCTTTTCTCTTTCCAATGTTCGAAAAGCAATACATATAATGTGAAATATTTTTTTTTTCTTTAATTTTGATTTAACTTCTTTGCATTGTTTTGTGTTGTACACATTTTAACAGTAGTAAACGACCGTGCCTCCTATGTCAATTTTGCATGGGACTTTATACAATCTTTAATAGTTAATTTGTCTTTTTGTATCAATTGGTTTTTAATGACAACTGTAATAGGGATCTTCTGTACAAAACTTATAATCCATAAACATCCATGTTTAGTTATTGGTTTTAATATTCTTTTACACATGCTGACTAATGTACGTTCTAAGTATTTAGTTACCTGTAGTTAGTATTATAAGACAATAGCTGGTTGGGTCTTATAAGAGTTTCGGCATTATGTTATCGTGGCTAAAGCTATACCGGAAGGTGATGACATGGGAGATGGCGATGGAACCATTAAACTTGACGGTGTCGTTTCAGCGGTGAGAATTCGTTCTTCATATACTCGATCTGCACATTTGTCAAATATAAATCTCTTCCAAATGGTAGTTTTCGTTTCCAACGGAGTTCCATCTGCGACATTATAATTTGGATTGGTGAACGTCAGTTTTGATCGGCTCGATCCACGTGATGCGTGCTTTATTTTGGGGGCACTTCGCGTGACCAGGGTGCGAAAACTGAAGGCGTGAATGCGTCACCTGATGGCGGGTTAAATTACTCGGCGAGCCGTCAACAATTCCACAATGTCGTTCAAAAGCAGACTCCCCGACTTGCAATTAGTGTTAATCTCGCGGAAACTCGTCGAATCGGGACAAATTAGCACGCAATTTTTCACGAGACCCCCTAACCGTACTTTCTTCCACACCGCAAGATCCCCAAAAAAAAAACCCCCCGCGACGACATCTGCGTCAAATTGACATCTAGTTCACCTCGCTTTCGTTTGTGGTGAATACTCCGCCGGTGGTTTATGCCTTCGATGAAGCCAAAATATAGGGAGTTTTTTAGGAGGTATACAATTTTCAAATGACATAAAATACACCTGCACTTGTCATACATTTAATTTAAATTACAAACTTTTAAGCTTAGAGTGCATATCCTTTTTTCTTTTATAACTATGCTTGTGTAAATACACATTATATTTGATTTAATAAAGTGTCTTTTTTATACGGTTTTTCCTAGAACCAATCTACCATGTAAAAATAGAATTATTCGTATATATATTTATATATGTATATAGTTATATATATATATATATATATATATATATATATATATATATATATATATATATATATATATATATATATATTGTATATATATATATATATACCTGTATATATATATCTGTATATATATACCTATATATATATATATATATATATATATATATATATATATATATATATATATATATATATATATATATATATATATATATATATATATATAAAAGTTACAACTAATTGTTCCGCGGTTTACAAAAAAAAAACACAATTTGTGAATTTACACTTTGTTTTATTCAATACTTCTTCATTTAACACTCGCGGAATACAAAAAGCGCTTCAATATTTATAATGTTTAATTGCTAAGTCAAAATGCTACCTGGGTGCAATTAACTTAATTTAGCATATGCATCGGCGTTTGCATAACGGTTGTCGCTACAAGTGAAAGGATCAGCTTGGTCATCGATTAGTTCCGAATGCTATTTCAGGTAATAAAAAATGCGCGTGTTGCGTGATTGCAATATGAAGAGGGTAATGGCCTCAATACAGTTTTGGGTCGTATGAAATGAGAATGCACGTGGAAAAGTGATGAATGAAGGAGGAAAGGTAAGTGTAAGGTAATATTTGAAATGCGCGTGGAAAATAATCTAAATACATGTGGGCTGACGGGGTATCACACATTATATGCTGAGCTGAATTGACTTTTTTGGGCACGACCCAGATAGGTGAATTATATGGGCTTCTTGACAGGCGAATAATTCCATCCTCTAACATTTTCTAAAGTGTTTATTCACCTCAGGCCTTATGTTAACCGGACAGCTATAGGATTTAGTGTAGATAGGGTCTGATGTGGAAGTTCTAATATCAGCCCTTACGTTAGTTTTGATGATTTCCCTATCGGTTGTAGGGCCAAAAAGCTTGATATGCTTATCCAAGATGGCTTGCAGCTTCTTCCAAGTTGTTTGAGGAAGGTGGTCACATACGACTTCCACGTGATTGACCTGTTTAGATTCCTTTGCCTTTAGAGGGATTTTTATATTTGGCCTAATTTTGAGTATGTTATTTTTTCTATCGATGATAGCGTCCAGTGCCTTTAAAGTATCGTCCCCTATAATTCCGTCGAACGACTTCAGTCCTGGTAGCACAAAGGAATCTACTAGTATGTTGTTGCCTACACTTTTAAAAAATTTCCCTGTCACCTTTTTATTTATAGTTATTTCTCCCGCAGCAGATTGGATGTTGAAGGGTTTCGAGACCAACTTGGCATTGAACGCATGTTTGGATGCAACGAAATTTTGGTTTGCACCTGTATCTATTAAAAATTTTCGAATCCGACCGTCTCGCATAGTAAACTCTATGTATGGAACGCTAGAGAGGCGTCCATCATAAAATTTATTTGATTTTCTTCCGATTCATCGTCACATTCTTCCTGTAAGGTAGGGAAATTATCATCAAGATAAGCCTGATGTTCGTATTCCATTTCCCCCGAAAACTCCACATCAGGTTCAGGAAACTCAACTTGCTGGGTGGTGGATTAGACATTCTATCTCGGAACTGATACATCTGATTCCTTTCTGTTATGCTTAACTGCTGATAGCGTACGGCTACTTAGGTCTATTATTATCAAAACGAGAGTTGAAAAATTGTTTGACGGGTGCTGAAATGGTGAATTTGAACTTTCCTAAAGTTTAGGTTTTGAACCTCTAAGCATGATGCATAAGCATCGGGAAGCGTTTGGGGTTTTTGGATGATAAGCATCTGTGAAAGATCTCCATTCAGCCCTCTCACAAAAACATCTAATCCGCGATTTCTGTAATTTTCGGTGAGTGCGGTAATAGTTTCTTGTGACCTATCCTCTGTTTTAATTTTGTTGATCAATAATGACAATTGGTGGTTCACAGCTGCATAGAATTCACCAACACTATTATTCCACTGTTTCATGGAATGCAGCTCATGCTCCAAAGTACGGATGTCCCTTTTATCCGCATAGTGAAATGATAGGCACTTCTTAATACATGACCAGTCGTAACCGAAGATATTATACGAAATAAGGGCAGCATCAGCTGGCCCTCGAATCTTCGCTTTCGTTTGTGGTGAATACTCCGCCGGTGGTTTATGCCTTCGATGAAGCCAAAATATAGGGTGTTTTTTAAGAGGTATACAATTTTCAAATGACATAAAATACAGATAAATTGTATTGATTGTCATGAAATTGGTTTTATTGGAAAGATAATGCCCTACCATTTTTATTTGAATATAGTTTCGGGTATGTGAGTGCCAACTAGCGCGGCGGGAAGGTGAATGAATGGTTACTCATTGTTAAATTGAGTTTGTGCTGTGTGCCTGTGGCAGCGCAGGCTTTTAGAGCCCTACTCCTCGATTACTACACATTTGGCAACAAGAACATATGCTGAAAGAGTGGAGCCAATCAATAATATTCCCTATCCACAAAAATGGTGACAAGCTACAGTGCGAAAATTATAGAGGCATATCACTACTTTGTACGGCGTACAAAATATTTTCAAAGATCTTAGAAATTAAAATCGGATCATACACCAACAGTATTCTTGGAGAGTATCAAGGTGGTTTTCAAGCAGGCAGATCGACGATAGACCAATTGTTCACAGTCAAGCAGGTACTTGAAAAGTGCTGGGAGTTCAACATAGGCCTGCACCAAATTGCAGTATTGATCGTAACGTACTGTACCAAATAGTGCTTCGCTTTGGCATCCCAGCCAAATTAGTCCATCTTACCAAAATGACAATGACGTCGACGACTTCACCGATGCCTTTGACACAAATATCGCACTAAAGCAGGGAGATGGGTTGGCCCCATTACTATTCAATTTGGCTCTGGAGTACGTCATACGGAAGCTACCTGTCGATACGTGAGGTACATTACTATTCAAGTCGAGCCAAGTAGTAGCCTATGCGGATGACATAAACATTTTGTCACGGTCATTAACAGCTGCCAAAGAACTTTTCCTGAAACTCGACAGCGAAGGAAGACCAGTAAAGCTATAAATTAATGAAAATAAAACAAAGCTCATGATGCAGTCAAGGAAAAATACCTAGAGTACACAAAATATCACACTTGGCGAATATAGTATCGATAATGTTAGCGAATTTGTGTACTTAGGCGCCAACATAACGAAAATGGGTGATGAAAGAGACGAAATATGGCGAAGAATACAGCTCGCAAATAAAATATTTTATTCAGTATTGACGATCTTGAAGACCAGCTGCATACACAGGAAAACAAAGCTCAAAGTATACAAATCTGTGATAAGACCTGTGTTATGCTATGGGTGTGAAACATGGACCCTAACCCAAGCATCCGCAAATATATTGAACGCCTTTGAGCAACGGCTCCTGAGGCGAATAATCGGAGCGAAGCTAGACGGGGACCAATGGCGAATTCGATACAACCATGAGCTGTATGAAATTTTTGACAAGTCGGAGGTCTCAACGATTGTAGGACTGTGGAAGCTGCAAAAGGCTGGCCACAGGAATCGTATGGATGAACAACGGATACCTAAAAAGGTATTCGTTGGGAGAACTGAAAGCCGGAGGCCAGTGGGGAAACCGAAGAAACGCTGGTCTGACTCGGCTGACGAAGACAGTTTATCACTGCTCGGATTTGGAAATTGAAGGACGCGGTCAATGGACTAAGACAGTTGGAGGCGCTGTTTTCAGGAAGCGAAGGCCCGAGATGGGCTGTGATGCTAAGAAGAAGAATATAAAAATATAGTTATATATATATATATATATATATATATATATATATATATATATATATATATATATATATATATATATATATATATATATATATATATATATATATATATAGTTATATATATATATATATATATGTATATAGTTATATATATATATATATATATATATATATATATATTAAATACCTAATATATATAGTTATATACACCTAATTTTGTTTTTACACGGTATTTTTTTAGATGGTTTTGATTTAACACGGTTTGAAAATGACGAAATTTAAATTTTTTCACACAGTTTTATTCCATTTAGCACGATTCAAAATAACACAACACAAATAAATAAAAACACACAACTCACAAACTTGTTTCTCTTTCGTTTTTTTGCGCATACATTCATACAAGCATACTTACTGGTCAGAGCTATTGTAAATACACAAATTTACGGGAATTCCTTTCTTGTGCATGCAAGCAAATTTACATGTCAGAGATATTGAAATGTGTTGTTATTTTGTGACGTGATCAAACGTTTTTTTCCAACGTCACATTAAATTCAATTTTATGCATTAAGGTAAAAGGTAAGCAAAAAAATATTTTATATTCATTCAGCTTTTAATTTTGTTAAATAATTTATGTATCCCTAAAAGAAAATGTCGAAAACTACAAATACAAAACTAAAACACATAGCCATTTCTTTGGAAACCAAAATTGAAATTATACTCGTATAGCCTTCGAAATGGAAAAGGCTCAACATTTCTTGGCAAAACATACGGTTTAAATGAAGCCACAGTAAGAACAATAAAAAAAAAATGAAATTTCAATTAGGCAATCGGTGATTTCTGGAATGAAACTATCTGTTAAGTCTTCATCATACACTAGAGATGCTACTAAAGAAAAAATGAAAAAAGCGCTCATAATATGGCTTGAGGACAATGCACAAAAACAGATTCCTGTAGACGGAAACAATATCAAACAGCAAGCATTAAGGTTTTATAAAATGATAAAAGACGAACAACCGTCTACCTTTACACAATCAACTCCTGAGAAGATCTAATTATTTTCTGCAAGCACAGGATGGTTGAAAGGACTTCTCCAAAGGCATGCGCTTCATAACATAAAAATCAAGGGTTAGATTGTTTCTGGGGATCAGAATGCTGCTAAAGAATTTCCACTAAAACTTAAAAAAATAATTGCCGATGGTGCATACAGTGAAGATCGGGGTTTTAATGCAGATGAAACTGGTCTTTTTGGAAAAAAATGCCGAGAAGAACATATGTAGCCAAATCGCAAAAGAGTGCTGGTGGTTTTAAAGTTGAAAAAGATTGAATCACATTTTTATTTTGCAGTAACGCTTCTGAAGATCAGATGCTAAAGCCCCTGCATATCAATCGGGCACTTAAGCCTCGAGCAATGAAAGGTGTAGATTTGGATAAATTGCCGGTCAATTGGATGACCAATAAAAAAGCATGGGTGACAACTACAGTCTTCACAGAATGGTTCTTTAAATATTTTGTGCCAGAAACTAGAAAATATATGAATGAAAAAGGCTTAGAGTTTAAAGTTCTTCTGGTGGTAGACAATGTCAGTTGGAACACGAAAATGTACAAGTTGTGTTCCTGAAACCGAATACCACATCCCTAATCCAACCACTGGGTCAAGGAATTATCACAACATTTAAAACTTACTACATTAAACGAAGATTCCGATATATTTTGGACACTTTGGAGAAAGATAAAACTCTTACAGTGATTGATGCTTGGAAAAAGTTTTCTATTAAAGATTGCGTAACACATGCTGCTTTAGCATTATAAGCTTTACGACCACCAACCTTAAATGCATGCTGGAGAGCAATTTGGCCGGGATGTGTTAACAGTAAAATTCATGTGGATTCAAATACAAACGAATATCCCAATATAATTACTTTGGCATATAAAGTTGGTGGGAAGGGTGACTTGGTATTCGATGGTATTGATGAACTGCTGGTTGATAAAGTTCTTAGCGAAGACGAAATGTTACATTTTGCCTCAGAGAATTCTGATTCTAGAGAAAGTAGTGATAGTGAAGAACCTGCTAAACTTATTGCAAACGTAATTCAAGAAGGACTTTAACTTTCAAATAAATTAGGATACCATTTCGTCACAAACGATCTTAATGTCGAAAGAGCTGCACAATTCCAACGTGAGCTGAATTCTTCTATGGGTCATTTCAAAGAATTACGCAAAGAAGTAGCAACAATTGGCCAACAACGGCTCATAACAGAGTTCACTGTTAAAAATGTAGATGCCGAACGAGCAAGAGAAAGTCCAGTTCAAAATTATTTCAGCAATGATAGTGATTTTATACGCATTCGAAGCAAGCGAATTCGAATAACTGAGGATGATAGCAATAAATTTATGTTCCTGTATTTATGATTATCACTTTAATTTTTTTTTAAATTTTCTTGTACCTTAAATTTGTTTTTGCCTTAAAAATTGAATAACCTATTCTTTTTGTTATCAACGTAGCTGTTTTACATTGTTTTTAGTTCCTGCACTTGTCATACATTTAATTTAAATTACATACTTTTAAGTTTAGAGTGCATATCCTTTTTTCTTTTATAACTATGCTTGTGTAAATACACATTATATTTGATTTAATAAAATGTCTTTTTTATACGGTTTTTCCTAGAACCAATCTACCATGTAAAAATAGAATTATTCGTATATATATTTATATATGTATATAGTTATATATATATATATATATATATATATATATATATATATATATATATACCTGTATATATATCTGTATATATATACCTATATATATATATATATATATATATATATATATATATATATATATATATATATATATATATATATATATATATATATATATATATAAGTTACAACTAATTGTTCCGCGGTTTACAAAAAAAAACACAATTCGTGAATTTACACTTTGTTTTATTCAATACTTCTTCATTTAACACTCGCGGAATACAAAAAGCGCTTCAATATTTATAATGTTTAATTGCTAAGTCAAAATGCTACCTGGGTGCAATTAACTTAATTTAGCATATGCATCGGCGTTTGCATAACGGTTGTCGCTACAAATGAAAGGATCAGCTTGGTCATCGATTAGTTCCGAATGCTATTTCAGGTAATAAAAAATGCGCGTGTTGCGTGATTGCAATATGAAGAGGGTAATGGCCTCAATACAGTTTTGGGTCGTATGAAATGAGAATGCACGTGGAAAAGTGATGAATGAAGGAGGAAAGGTAAGTGTAAGGTAATATTTGAAATGCGCGTGGAAAATAATCTAAATACATGTGGGCTGACGGGTTATCACACATTATATGCTGAGCTGAATTGACTTTTTTGGGCACGACCCAGATAGGTGAATTATATGGGCTTCTTGACAGGCGAATAATTCCATCCTCTAACATTTTCTAAAGTGTTTATTCACCTCAGGCCTTAAGTTAACCGGACAGCTATAGGATTTAGTGTAGATAGGGTCTGATGTGGAAGTTCTAATATCAGCCCTTACGTTAGTTTCGATGATTTCCCTATTGGTTGTAGGGCCAAAAAGCTTGATATGCTTATCCAAGATGGCTTGCAGCTTCTTCCAAGTTGTTTGAGGAAGGTGGTCACATACGACTTCCACGTGATTGACCTGTTTAGATTCCTTTGCCTTTAGAGGGATTTTTATATTTGGCCTAATTTTGAGTATGTTATTTTTTCTATCGATGATAGCGTCCAGTGCCTTTAAAGTATCGTCCCCTATAATTCCGTCGAACGACTTCAGTCCTGGTAGCACAAAGAAATCTACTAGTATGTTGTTGCCTACACTTTTAAAAAATTTCCCTGTCACCTTTTTATTTATAGTTATTTCTCCCGCAGCAGATTGGATGTTGAAGGGTTTCGAGACTAACTTGGCATTGAACGCATGTTTGGATGCAACGAAATTTTGGTTTGCACCTGTATCTATTAAAAATTTTCGAATCCGACCGTCTCGCATAGTAAACTCTATGTATGGAACGCTAGAGAGGCGTCCATCATAAAATTTATTTGATTTTCTTCCGATTCATCGTCACATTCTTCCTGTAAGGTAGGGAAATTATCATCAAGATAAGCCTGATGTTCGTATTCCATTTCCCCCGAAAACTCCACATCAGGTTCAGGAAACTCAACTTGCTGGGTGGTGGATTAGACATTCTATCTCGGAACTGATACATCTGATTCCTTTCTGTTATGCTTAACTGCTGATAGCGTACGGCTACTTAGGTCTATTATTATCAAAACGAGAGTTGAAAAATTGTTTGACGGGTACTGAAATGGTGAATTTGAACTTTCCTAAAGTTTAGGTTTTGAACCTCTAAGCATGATGCATAAGCATCGGGAAGCGTTTGGGGTTTTTGGATGATAAGCATCTGTGAAAGATCTCCATTCAGCCCTCTCACAAAAACATCTAATCCGCGATTTCTGTAATTTTCGGTGAGTGCGGTAATAGTTTCTTGTGACCTATCCTCTGTTTTAATTTTGTTGATCAATAATGACGATTGGTGGTTCACAGCTGCATAGAATTCACCAACACTATTATTCCACTGTTTCATGGAATGCAGCTCATGCTCCAAAGTACGGATGTCCCTTTTATCCGCATAGTGAAATGATAGGCACTTCTTAATACATGACCAGTCGTCACCGAAGATATTATACGAAATAAGGGCAGCATCAGCTGGCCCTCGAATCTTCTGCCGGATGTGGTGAAGAATGGCTCTGAAAATAGGCTTCCCTCGAACTATTTCGTAGTCACGAAGGATTGTCTCCACGTTATGCACCCACGATAAATACTGAATCGGGTTGCCGTCGAAGGGTTGAAGATCACGCACAGAATCAGGTAGTTTTTTAATGTCTTCAAGGTCTTTTTCGGATTTAGGAATACCTGCAGTCAATGAAGATATGGGGTTGGATGAATTGTTGGCAGACAACCTTTGTTCAATTGCCAATAATCTGTATTCACTTTTTTCACTTCTACTAACGTGTGAACAAAAGGCTGAAATCGCCTGTTCAAGCTCGAAAAGTCTATCTTCGGATTTTTTGCTTAATCCAATTTGGGCATTAACTACTCCTGTCAACTGACGAATGATTTCTTGCATGGCTTCCATTCCGAATCAAGAAAAAAACCCAAAAATTCAAAAAACACAAAAGGAGAGAAGGAAAGACAACTGTTGTGCACTGGATTTAATTCGCGAAATTTCACTGCAATGCACCGAGGTTATTTACACAAATCTTCACAATTCACTTGTCATCACTATTATAGCACTTCAATATGTTAATATTCTATAGTCTCAAATATTTAATAGTTTCAAATATATTATAGTTTGAAATATTTTAGTTTCAAATCTTTTATTGTTTCATATCTTTTATATTTTCAAATATTTTAAATAAAATGTGGTCAATTATTTATGATTTGATTTAACAAAAAATAATGTAATTTCTTCGCAGATTAGGACAGCAAGTATGATTCCTTTGTGACGGCAATCGTTTGATTTGAGGGGTGCCTACTGCAGTACGATGTCGTGTCACTCAGCGTTGTGTCCTTGTTTTATTCGTACGGTGATTTTGGCACTCACTGGCTGGAAATGTTCTGGGATCAGCCTGCTACCAGCCTCCAATGATTACACTACACTTCCCAGAAAGTACAGCACGTATTCGTTCTTACTGAACGGATGATTGCAACTCGGTCGGCTAGTAGTTGTTTAAAACTGTTTCCCGATTTTACTTCAGGAGAACCGTGTTCCTATGGAACGGATTACAGCAACTCGGTCGACTAAGGTTATCGCCGTTTTCCCTGGTTTGTTTTTTTTAAATACCATGTTGTTATGGAACGGATTAAAAAATTTGCGCGGGCGCCAGTTACGACTAATTGTTCCGCGGTTTACAAAAAAACACAATTTGTGAATTTGCACTTTGTTCTATTCAATACTTCTTCATTACACTCGCGGAATACAAAAAGCGCTTCAATATTTATAATGTTTAATTGCTAAGTAAACAAAATGCTACCTGGGTGCAATTAACTTAATTTAGCATACGCAGCGGTGTTTGCACTACGGTTATCGCTACAGGTGAAAGGCTCAGCTTGGTCATCGATTAGTTCCGAATGCTATTTCAGGTAATAAAATATTCGCGTGTTGCGTGATTGCAATATGAAGAGGGTAATGGCCTGAATACTGTTTTGGGTCGAACGAAATGAGAATGCCCGTGGGAAAGTTATGAGTGAAGGAGGAAAGGTAAGTGTAAGGTAATATTTGAAATGCGCGTGGAAAAATGATGAGAAAAGGAGTAAAGGTGAGTGGAAGGTGATAACTCTCCCCACCTTAAAAATTGGTGTCTCACAGATTAAAATGGTAAGACAATGGGCTGCATCCGAGATGCTGGAGTCGGGTTTGTAATATGTAAGGATCTTGAGCGTCGAAGGTAAAATACTAGGAAGATTCCAAAAAGGGCTAAGATGAACAAAATTAAATCAGAGGAGATTGATACAGCGTTATTTACGGAAATTTCGTCTAATTTCTCTACATTATCCAAATGGAGTTTGTGCAAGAGGTGGAGATCTAATTTAGTGCCCCTTTCAGTTAAATTTGCATTTAAAATTGATGGTAGAACTTGGAATGTTCTCGTTTCCCGGCTGGAATATTTTATATCACCAAGCCAAATCGTATCATTCTGGAGGCTAATGAGATATGTCCCATTAAGGACTTGGGTAACGTTACCGTGTCTAAGGCTTCCATTGAAGTTCGTAAGATAAATCGTGTATCCTTCCAAGAGCTCAATGACTCGATTATTGCAATACTGGTAGTCGCATATTGCATCGGATCCAGTTAATATTTGAACAATGCAATCAGAAGGAGGTAAGGCTATCAAATGCAAATGGTAATATCCTGAATGCGAGAGCAGTTGTCGCTTTGTGCGTAATTGCTAGGTTGTGCTAGAATGAAGTCAGAATGGCTAAGATGTATTATCTTGTTGTTCCTTATTGTTGGGCGGATAATTACATGATTAAGGTTGAGGTTACTAGTTTTGGGTAGACTCAGGACATATAGAAGTAACGAGCCTTTAGAAATTACCATAGATGTCACGAATTCGATAGCCTGAATTTAATTCTCATATGGGAGGGTTTCAGTTTGAGCAAGCAGGTTACTGATTTTGGAGCTACTCAAAAGGTTGGAATTGATTATACCCTCTTTAGCGAGTTGGCAGGCTAGAACTATCTCGCGGATTTCGTCCTTAAACATCGACATTCTATTGAATAGGAACTGCTCAAATTTATGGTTGTTAAATGTTTTAAGGTCAGCAACTATCTTATTGTAATTGCCCGTTAGTTGAGCTGTCACTTTAGTAGTGTAGTGGTCAATTTATACTGTTTATCATTGTTAGCAATTATATTGTTTTATGACTTGACGATGTTATCCCAGTCAGTAGCGTCTGGGTTACCTGCAAGCCACTCCCAGGCGAACTGATCCAATTGATTGAACGCTTAGTCCTTCTTTGCAGTTGGTCAAGTAACACATCTATCGTTTCTAGTTGATGGTAAAGCTGCAGCAGCAGAATACTGGACCTGTTGACGTGATCCCCTACAATGGACCTCATGTTAGCTGCTACGTCGTTGAGTTTACCCAAATCGATTGAATGAATTATCTTGAAGTCTCCGTCCACGATTTTGCCAATTCCTCGTCTCACGGTGACTATTGGTCCCGTATACTCGTAAGTGTGTATTGAAGCCCGGGCTTTCGTTGCGATTAGTCTGAAAAAGGAATATTACTTTTCAGATGTGATTTATGGACTTTGTTGCCTGAATCAGTGGTGATGGTTACACGATTGTCCTTAGCTACTATCATTTTTTTTAAAAAGTGGTTTGTCTTTCGTCTGTATTTGTTTATCCCTTCTATATACTACGTCATCAAACTTGGTACGCTTTGGGTTTTGACCTTCGTTAATTATGAGCATCGATTTGATTGTTCTGCTTGCGAAGAATTTCATGCTTTATGTCATTTTTCAGTTTAATGTTAAAGTCAACGATACCTTGGTAATTAAATCGTTGTGATCTACCTAGAAACACATCTACAGGTTTCACTCTTGTTACAGAGCGAATCGTGTTGTTGTATCTATCGACCGCAATAGCTATTATTTCCTTTAGATTGAGTTCTTTATACTCTTGCTGAAGGCATCTAAACAACTATTATTGTTGAGTGGAGCCTTTCGATAGCTCCGTTGATTTCACTCTTCTGAGGAGGGGTTACATATACCTTGACCCCCAATGCTTCTATGAGATTCATGACTACTGGGCTTATGAATCCGCCTTCGTTGTCTGTCACCAAAATATTCGGTACTGTAAAATAATGTAGAATTTTGATCATCTTTTCCCGTAGGTGTAGGGCGGATGCTGAATTTATCCATACACGTTAGGTATTTTTCGCCGGCAATTTGTATGATGTCGTTATGCAGGATTTCCGATGGGTAATCTGGAATTGGTGTTTCCTGCAATTCAGGCTTTTGAGGATTGCGATCATATTTGTTGACATTGCATATTTCACACGATCTCGTATATTGTTTAATTAACTTACTCATCTTAGGAAAGTAAAATTTTTCAAGTATTTGGTCCTTGTTTTCCCTATAGCTCCTGTGCGCTCGTCGATGCTCCTCTTTTATTATGTGCAGTTATGTGCAGCACGATGAATTTTTCGGGAATTTTGATTCCATTGATAAGATTGGGGCTTAATAATTGCTTAAGTTTTGCGACTAAAGCCTCTTTCATGATAGCCGCAAGACAGATATAGTGCCTGTCAAAGCCAGGGTGTGGTTGTTCGTGAGCAATCATTTCTTTTCCCTCAGAGAAAATTAATTGCTTCCTAAAAACACTAATCGGCGCTTCACAGTGTGGGATGAGATCGGAATTATCCTCAATAGCACTATGCGCCATTCCTGATGTTGAGATAAAAGCGTTTGCTTCTAGTGGCAATCTCGAGAGGGCATAGATTCCTTTGCTTTTAGAGGGATTTTTATATTTGGCCTGATTTTGAGTATGTTATTTATTCTATCGATGATAGCGTCCAGTGCCTTTAAAGTATCGTCCCCTATAATTCCGTCGAACGACTTCAGTCCTGGTAGCACAAAAAAATCTACTAGTATGTTGTTGCCTAAACTTTTAAAAAATTTCCCTGTCACCTTTTTATTTACAGTTATTTCTCCCGCAGCAGATTGGATGTTGAAGGGTTTCGAGACTAACTTGGCATTGAATTTGAACTTTCCTAAAGTTTAGGTTTTGAACCTCTAACCATGATGCATAAGCATCGGGAAGCGTTTGGGGTTTTTGGATGATAAGCATCTGTGAAAGATCTCCATTCAGCCCTCTCACAAAAACATCTAATCCGCGATTTCTGTAATTTTCGGTGAGTGCGGTAATAGTTTCTTGTGACCTATCCTCTGTTTTAATTTTGTTGATCAATAATGACGATTGGTGGTTCACAGCTGCATAGAATTCACCAACACTATTATTCCACTGTTTCATGGAATGCAGCTCATGCTCCAAAGTACGGATGTCCCTTTTATCCGCATAGTGAAATGATAGGCACTTCTTAATACATGACCAGTCGTAACCGAAGATATTATACGAAATAAGGGCAGCATCAGCTGGCCCTCGAATCTTCGCTTTCGTTTGTGGTGAATACTCCGCCGGTGGTTTATGCCTTCGATGAAGCCAAAATATAGGGTGTTTTTTAAGAGGTATACAATTTTCAAATGACATAAAATACAGATAAATTGTATTGATTGTCATGAAATTGGTTTTATTGGAAAGATAATGCCCTACCATTTTTATTTGAATATAGTTTCGGGTATGTGAGTGCCAACTAGCGCGGCGGGAAGGTGAATGAATGGTTACTCATTGTTAAATTGAGTTTGTGCTGTGTGCCTGTGGCAGCGCAGGCTTTTAGAGCCCTACTCCTCGATTACTACACATTTGGCAACAAGAACATATGCTGAAAGAGTGGAGCCAATCAATAATATTCCCTATCCACAAAAATGGTGACAAGCTACAGTGCGAAAGTTATAGAGGCATATCACTACTTTGTACGGCGTACAAAATATTTTCAAAGATCTTAGAAATTAAAATCGGATCATACACCAACAGTATTCTTGGGGAGTATCAAGGTGGTTTTCAAGCAGGCAGATCGACGATAGACCAATTGTTCACAGTCAAGCAGGTACTTGAAAAGTGCTGGGAGTTCAACATAGGCCTGCACCAAATTGCAGTATTGATCGTAACGTACTGTACCAAATAGTGCTTCGCTTTGGCATCCCAGCCAAATTAGTCCATCTTACCAAAATGACAATGACGTCGACGACTTCACCGATGCCTTTGACACAAATATCGCACTAAAGCAGGGAGATGGGTTGGCCCCATTACTATTCAATTTGGCTCTGAAGTACGTCATACGGAAGCTACCTGTCGATACGTGAGGTACATTACTATTCAAGTCGAGCCAAGTAGTAGCCTATGCGGATGACATAAACATTTTGTCACGGTCATTAACAGCTGCCAAAGAACTTTTCCTGAAACTCGACAGCGAAGGAAGACCAGTAAAGCTATAAATTAATGAAAATAAAACAAAGCTCATGATGCAGTCAAGGAAAAATACCTAGAGTACACAAAATATCACACTTGGCGAATATAGTATCGATAATGTTAGCGAATTTGTGTATTTAGGCGCCAACATAACGAAAATGGGTGATGAAAGAGACGAAATATGGCGAAGAATACAGCTCGCAAATAAAATATTTTATTCAGTATTGACGATCTTGAAGACCAGCTGCATACACAGGAAAACAAAGCTCAAAGTATACAAATCTGTGATAAGACCTGTGTTATGCTATGGGTGTGAAACATGGACCCTAACCCAAGCATCCGCAAATATATTGAACGCCTTTGAGCGACGGTTCCTGAGGCGAATAATCGGAGCGAAGCTAGACGGGGACCAATGGCGAATTCGATACAACCATGAGCTGTATGAAATTTTTGACAAGTCGGAAATGTGTTGTTATTTTGTGACGTGATCAAACGTTTTTTTTTCCAACGTCACATTAAATTCAATTTTATGCATTAAGGTAAAAGGTAAGCAAAAAAATATTTTATATTCATTCAGCTTTTAATTTTGTTAAATAATTTATGTATCCCTAAAAGAAAATGTCGAAAACTACAAATACAAAACTAAAACACATAGCCATTTCTTTGGAAACCAAAATTGAAATTATACTCGTATAGCCTTCGAAATGGAAAAGGCTCAACATTTCTTGGCAAAACATACGGTTTAAATGAAGCCACAGTAAGAACAATAAAAAAAAAATGAAATTTCAATTAGGCAATCGGTGATTTCTGGAATGAAACTATCTGTTAAGTCTTCATCATACACTAGAGATGCTACTAAAGAAAAAATGAAAAAAGCGCTCATAATATGGCTTGAGGACAATGCACAAAAACAGATTCCTGTAGACGGAAACAATATCAAACAGCAAGCATTAAGGTTTTATAAAATGATAAAAGACGAACAACCGTCTACCTTTACACAATCAACTCCTGAGAAGATCTAATTATTTTCTGCAAGCACAGGATGGTTGAAAGGACTTCTCCAAAGGCATGCGCTTCATAACATAAAAATCAAGGGTTAGATTGCTTCTGGGGATCAGAATGCTGCTAAAGAATTTCCACTAAAACTTAAAAAAATAATTGCCGATGGTGCATACAGTGAAGATCGGGGTTTTAATGCAGATGAAACTGGTCTTTTTGGAAAAAAATGCCGAGAAGAACATATGTAGCCAAATCGCAAAAGAGTGCTGGTGGTTTTAAAGTTGAAAAAGATTGAATCACATTTTTATTTTGCAGTAACGCTTCTGAAGATCAGATGCTAAAGCCCCTGCATATCAATCGGGCACTTAAGCCTCGAGCAATGAAAGGTGTAGATTTGGATAAATTGCCGGTCAATTGGATGACCAATAAAAAAGCATGGGTGACAACTACAGTCTTCACAGAATGGTTCTTTAAATATTTTGTGCCAGAAACTAGAAAATATATGAATGAAAAAGGCTTAGAGTTTAAAGTTCTTCTGGTGGTAGACAATGTCAGTTGGAACACGAAAATGTACAAGTTGTGTTCCTGAAACCGAATACCACATCCCTAATCCAACCACTGGGTCAAGGAATTATCACAACATTTAAAACTTACTACATTAAACGAAGATTCCGATATATTTTGGACACTTTGGAGAAAGATAAAACTCTTACAGTGATTGATGCTTGGAAAAAGTTTTCTATTAAAGATTGCGTAACACATGCTGCTTTAGCATTATAAGCTTTACGACCACCAACCTTAAATGCATGCTGGAGAGCAATTTGGCCGGGATGTGTTAACAGTAAAATTCATGTGGATTCAAATACAAACGAATATCCCAATATAATTACTTTGGCATATAAAGTTGGTGGGAAGGGTGACTTGGTATTCGATGGTATTGATGAACTGCTGGTTGATAAAGTTCTTAGCGAAGACGAAATGTTACATTTTGCCTCAGAGAATTCTGATTCTAGAGAAAGTAGTGATAGTGAAGAACCTGCTAAACTTATTGCAAACGTAATTCAAGAAGGACTTTAACTTTCAAATAAATTAGGATACCATTTCGTCACAAACGATCTTAATGTCGAAAGAGCTGCACAATTCCAACGTGAGCTGAATTCTTCTATGGGTCATTTCAAAGAATTACGCAAAGAAGTAGCAACAATTGGCCAACAACGGCTCATAACAGAGTTCACTGTTAAAAATGTAGATGCCGAACGAGCAAGAGAAAGTCCAGTTCAAAATTATTTCAGCAATGATAGTGATTTTATACGCATTCGAAGCAAGCGAATTCGAATAACTGAGGATGATAGCAATAAATTTATGTTCCTGTATTTATGATTATCACTTTAATTTTTTTTTAAATTTTCTTGTACCTTAAATTTGTTTTTGCCTTAAAAATTGAATAACCTATTCTTTTTGTTATCAACGTAGCTGTTTTACATTGTTTTTAGTTCCTGCACTTGTCATACATTTAATTTAAATTACATACTTTTAAGCTTAGAGTGCATATCCTTTTTTCTTTTATAACTATGCTTGTGTAAATACACATTATATTTGATTTAATAAAATGTCTTTTTTATACGGTTTTTCCTAGAACCAATCTACCATGTAAAAATAGAATTATTCGTATATATATTTATATATGTATATAGTTATATATATATATATATATATATATATATATATATATATATATATATATATATATATATATATATATATATATATATATATATATATATATATATATATGTTTTTTTTTTTTTTTTGTCTTTAAAAGCCGTCGGGCCTTGCTTAGTTGTGTGAGCAGACGCGTTTCGACTACTTTGAGTCATCTTCAGTGTCTAAAGGATGTGTTGAAGGGAGCGACTTTATATAGTCGTAGGATGGGTAATTAGCGAATAGGTAATTAGCGGATGGGTAATTAGCGGATGGGTAATTAGCGGATGGGTAGTTAGCGGATGGGTAATTAGTGGATGGGTAATGAAGTCAGGAAGTAACTTACTCAATTATGCCACGTAGGGGGATATTATGTTTTTTTGCTTGTTGGCTGTCCGTTTGTTCTGTTTCATCTCGTTTCCGTTTTCGTCTAAGAGTGTGGTCTAGGACTGAGAAAATTGCGTCGGAATTGGTAACAAGTTGTTCGTTGATAATGTCACCGTCTGTCTTTCTATGTTTATAAATTTCAAGCCTCTCTAGGATGTCAAGTCTTGGTCCTTTGTTTTGTTTGTGTAGCAATTTCATAGAGTTTTTCATAGCATCAGGCTCATGTGCGTGGTTTTGAAGGTGCGTCGCATAATTGGAGTCTGCCTTGTTGTATAAGAAAGATCGTAGGTGCTCTTTGTATCTTGTCGTTAGTTTTCGTGTTGTCCTTCCTATATATACCATGTCGCAGTCCTTGCATGTCAGTTTGTATATGCCGCTGCCTTCGTATATCGATGTGTCATTCAGTTTTGGCTTCAGTTTGTTTCCAATGTTGTTGTTCGTTTTGAATGCAGTTTGCAATTTGTATTTCCTAAGGAAGTTTGATAGTTTGTATGTCTCTTTGCCTACGTATGTTAACGATACCCACTGTTGGTCGTTCTTATGAGTTTCCGTCGGTTGGCGTTCCTGTTTTTGTTTGTACTGTGTGACTAGTTTGTCAATGTCGCATTGTTTGTATCCGTTATTATTAGCTATTCTGTAAATGTTGTTTAGTTCGTTGGAGTAGTTAGTAGGAGTCATGGGGATGGAGTGAAGCCTCTGCACCATTGATCTGTACGCTGCTAGCTTATGTTGTGCGGGGTGGTTAGATGTTTCATGTATGGTATGATCAGTTGTGGTTGGTTTTCTGTATATTTTGTAGTCCAATCGTGTTTGTTCACGTGTCACAGTTAGGTCCATATAGTTGAGTTGTCCGTTTGTTTCTTTTTCCATAGTGAACTTTATATTCGGGTGAATTTCATTCATATAGGCAAGTAGTTCGTCTTGTTTATTTTCTTGTGAGTCAATAACAATGAAACAGTCATCCACATATCGTCTGTAAAATATTACATTGAATCTTTTGACAACTTTGGGTATAAAGACTTCTTCCAAAGATTGTAAGAATATTTCTGACATTATTGAGGACATTGGATGTCCCATACCCAGACCGTCTTTGGCAATGTATGTGTTGCTATTGAACTTAAAATAGTTCTGTTTGATTGTGGTCTTTATGAGATTGAGTATTTGATCTGTGAATCGTCGGCTGTTGTTGAATGAAAGTTTTTCTTTTAGTATGGCCAGTGTTTCATCGACAGGGATAGACGTATAGAGGTTGGTGATGTGTAATGATAAAAGTTGACAATTTTCAGTCAATTTTAAAGAAGTGGTAGAATTTGCTAGCTCGTGGCTGTTCTTTAATGCGTATTTGTCGTCAAGGTACACGACATCAGCCATTATCGTTGCCAAGTACCGTGCTAATTGGTATGCAGGAGCTGGGCGGTAGTTGACGACAGGACGGATAGGAATATTGGGTTTGTGGAGCTTAGGTTGTGCTTTAAGGGGTGGTGTGCATGGATTTGGGTTTATGTAGCGTTGCTTAGTATTAGGAGGAATAATTAGTGGGGATTGTATAATGGCGGTACGTAAGTCCGCTTGGAACCTATTGGTGGGGTGTTTGTTTACCAGTTTGTAGCCGTTGGCGTTAATGAAGTCTATTGTTTTTTGTATATAGTCCGTTGTTTTTAGGATCACCGTTGTATGTCCTTTGTCAGCCTTCGTCACTGTTAGTAGGTTATCCGTTAGCTTTGTCTGAATGTGTCTTAATATCTTATGGTCTTCGTGGAAATCCGTTTTGTTTATGCTAGTGCGTATTTTTTGTAGTATGTCTACTGCAGTATGTCTTGCATGTGTCTGTTGTTCCTGCGGCAGTTGGTTAATGGCTAGTTCAGTGTCGATTACTAGTTGTTCTAGGTCTTTGTTGCGGTTTGTATTATGTAAGTTGTGTTTCAGTCCCTTATTTAATAGCTCTATTTCTTGTGTCGTAAAAGGCGTATCTGATAGGTTTACAGTCCGTGGATAGAAAGTTCTGTTCGCTGGTGTGGTCATTTTGTTTTGTTTTTTCATCAATTTGTCAAGTTTTTCGTCATGGTCTCATATTTAGTTTTGAGCTGAATATCAATGTTTTGCCTCACGTCATTATAAAACTGTAGAAAGTTTTCAGTTTGTATAGTGTTAGTTAATTGTAAGTGTGAGTGTAGTAGTTGTCGGTTGATTTCGTCCTTTTTTATGTACAGTGTTCTTATTTCGTTTTTAATGCGGAGCATCTGTGCGCTACGTTGTGTGTTACGTGCAGCGATTGTGTTTTGTTTTATCACGATTCTTGCATATGCTGGTGTAATGTTGTTTTTCAAGCACTGTTTGTTGAACCATATGTTTGCTATTGTTTGATGAAGTTTTAAGGTAAGGTACTGGAATGAACGCAACAGTTTTGCCTGGCTGGCAGTGTTGTAGTCAATAACTTTGTTTATTTGATATCCGCAGGCCAATCCTCTTTTTTCTTTAAAAGCCATCGGGCCTTGCTTAGTTGTGTGAGCAGACGCGTTTCGACTACTTTGAGTCATCTTCAGTTTCTAAAGGATGTGTTGAGGGGAGCGACTTTATATAGTCGTAGGATGGGTAATTAGCGAATAGGTAATTAGCGGATGGGTAATTAGCGGATGGGTAATTAGCGGATGGGTAATTAGTGGATGGGTAATGAAGTCAGGAAGTAACTTACTCAATTATGCCACGTAGGGGGATATTATGTTTTTGTTTTTTTGCTTGTTGGCTGTCCGTTTGTTCTGTTTCATCTCGTTTCCGTTTTTGTCTAAGAGTGTGGTCTAGGACTGAGAAAATTGCGTCGGAATTGGTAACAAGTTGTTCGTTGATAATGTCACCGTCTGTCTTTCTATGTTTATAAATTTCAAGCCTTTCTAGGATGTCAAGTCTTGGTCCTTTGTTTTGTTTGTATATATATATATATATATATATATACCTGTATATATATCTGTATATATACCTATATATATATATATATATATATATATATATATATATATATATATATATAAGTTACAACTAATTGTTCCGCGGTTTACAAAAGAAAACACAATTTGTGAATTTACACTTTGTTTTATTCAATACTTCTTCATTTAACACTCGCGGAATACAAAAAGCGCTTCAATATTTATAATGTTTAATTGCTAAGTCAAAATGCTACCTGGGTGCAATTAACTTAATTTAGCATATGCATCGGCGTTTGCATAACGGTTGTCGCTACAAGTGAAAGGATCAGCTTGGTCATCGATTAGTTCCGAATGCTATTTCAGGTAATAAAAAATGCGCGTGTTGCGTGATTGCAATATGAAGAGGGTAATGGCCTCAATACAGTTTTGGGTCGTATGAAATTTGAATGCACGTGGAAAAGTGATGAATGAAGGAGGAAAGGTAAGTGTAAGGTAATATTTGAAATGCGCGTGGAAAATAATCTAAATACATGTGGGCTGACGGGGTATCACACATTATATGCTGAGCTGAATTGACTTTTTTGGGCACGACCCAGATAGGTGAATTATATGGGCTTCTTGACAGGCGAATAATTCCATCCTCTAACATTTTCTAAAGTGTTTATTCACCTCAGGCCTTAAGTTAACCGGACAGCTATAGGATTTAGTGTAGATAGGGTCTGATGTGGAAGTTCTAATATCAGCCCTTACGTTAGTTTCGATGATTTCCCTATCGGTTGTAGGGCCAAAAAGCTTGATATGCTTATCCAAGATGGCTTGCAGCTTCTTCCAAGTTGTTTGAGGAAGGTGGTCACATACGACTTCCACGTGATTGACCTGTTTAGATTCCTTTGCCTTTAGAGGGATTTTTATATTTGGCCTAATTTTGAGTATGTTATTTTTTCTATCGATGATAGCGTCCAGTGCCTTTAAAGTATCGTCCCCTATAATTCCGTCAAACGACTTCAGTCCTGGTAGCACAAAGGAATCTACTAGTATGTTGTTGCCTACACTTTTAAAAAATTTCCCTGTCACCTTTTTATTTATAGTTATTTCTCCCGCAGCAGATTGGATGTTGAAGGGTTTCGAGACTAACTTGGCATTGAACGCATGTTTGGATGCAACGAAATTTTGGTTTGCACCTGTATCTATTAAAAATTTTCGAATCCGACCGTCTCGCATAGTAAACTCTATGTATGGAACGCTAGAGAGGCGTCCATCATAAAATTTATTTGATTTTCTTCCGATTCATCGTCACATTCTTCCTGTAAGGTAGGGAAATTATCATCAAGATAAGCCTGCTGTTCGTATTCCATTTCCCCCGAAAACTCCACATCAGGTTCAGGAAACTCAACTTGCTGGGTGGTGGATTAGACATTCTATCTCGGAACTGATACATCTGATTCCTTTCTGTTACGCTTAACTGCTGATAGCGTACGGCTACTTAGGTCTATTATTATCAAAACGAGAGTTGAAAAATTGTTTGACGGGTGCTGAAATGGTGAATTTGAACTTTCCTAAAGTTTAGGTTTTGAACCTCTAAGCATGATGCATAAGCATCGGGAAGCGTTTGGGGTTTTCGGATGATAAGCATCTGTGAAAGATCTCCATTCAGCCCTCTCACAAAAACATCTAATCCGCGATTTCTGTAATTTTCGGTGAGTGCGGTAATAGTTTCTTGTGACCTATCCTCTGTTTTAATTTTGTTGATCAATAATGACAATTGGTGGTTCACAGCTGCATAGAATTCACCAACACTATTATTCCACTGTTTCATGGAATGCAGCTCATGCTCCAAAGTACGGATGTCCCTTTTATCCGCATAGTGAAATGATAGGCACTTCTTAATACATGACCAGTCGTCACCGAAGATATTATACGAAATAAGGGCAGCATCAGCTGGCCCTCGAATCTTCTGCCGGATGTGGTGAAGAATGGCTCTGAAAATAGGCTTCCCTCGAACTATTTCGTAGTCACGAAGGATTGTCTCCACGTTATACACCCACGATAAATACTGAATCGGGTTGCCGTCGAAGGGTTGAAGATCACGCACAGAATCAGGTAGTTTTTTAATGTCTTCAAGGTCTTTTTCGGATTTAGGAATACCTGCAGTCAATGAAGATATGGGGTTGGATGAAGTGTTGGCAGACAACCTTTGTTCAATTGCCAATAATCTGTATTCACTTTTTTCACTTCTACTAACGTGTGAACAAAAGGCTGAAATCGCCTGTTCAAGCTCGAAAAGTCTATCTTCGGATTTTTTGCTTAATCCAATTTGGGCATTAACTACTCCTGTCAACTGACGAATGATTTCTTGCATGGCTTCCATTCCGAATCAAGAAAAAAACCCAAAAATTCAAAAAACACAAAAGGAGAGAAGGAAAGACAACTGTTGTGCACTGGATTTAATTCGCGAAATTTCACTGCAATGCACCGAGGTTATTTACACAAATCTTCACAATTCACTTGTCATCACTATTATAGCACTTCAATATGTTAATATTCTATAGTCTCAAATATTTAATAGTTTCAAATATATTATAGTTTGAAATACTTTAGTTTCAAATCTTTTATTGTTTCATATCTTTTATATTTTCAAATATTTTAAATAGAATGTGGTCAATTATTTATGATTTGATTTAACAAAAAATAATGTAATTTCTTCGCAGATTAGGACAGCTCGTATGATTCCTTTTTGACGGCAATCGTTTGATTTGAGGGGTGCCTACTGCAGTACGATGTCGTGTCACTCAGCGTTGTGTCCTTGTTTTATTCGTACGGTGATTTTGGCACTCACTGGCTGGAAATGTTCTGGGATCAGCCTGCTACCAGCCTCCAATGATTACACTACACTTCCCAGAAAGTACAGCACGTATTCGTTCTTACTGAACGGATGATTGCAACTCGGTCGGCTAGTAGTTGTTTAAAACTGTTTCCCGATTTTACTTCAGGAGAACCGTGTTCCTATGGAACGGATTACAGCAACTCGGTCGACTAAGGTTATCGCCGTTTTCCCTGGTTTGTTTTTTTTAAATACCATGTTGTTATGGAACGGATTAAAAAATTTGCGCGGGCGCCAGTTACGACTAATTGTTCCGCGGTTTACAAAAAAACACAATTTGTGAATTTGCACTTTGTTTTATTCAATACTTCTTCATTACACTCGCGGAATACAAAAAGCACTTCAATATTTATAATGTTTAATTGCTAAGTAAACAAAATGCTACCTGGGTGCAATTAACTTAATTTAGCATACGCAGCGGTGTTTGCACTACGGTTATCGCTACAGGTGAAAGGATCAGCTTGGTCATCGATTAGTTCCGAATGCTATTTCAGGTAATAAAATATTCGCGTGTTGCGTGATTGCAATATGAAGAGGGTAATGGCCTGAATACTGTTTTGGGTCGAACGAAATGAGAATGCCCGTGGGAAAGTTATGAGTGAAGGAGGAAAGGTAAGTGTAAGGTAATATTTGAAATGCGCGTGGAAAAATGATGAGAAAAGGAGTAAAGGTGAGTGGAAGGTGATAACTCTCCCCACCTTAAAAATTGGTGTCTCACAGATTAAAATGGTAAGACAATGGGCTGCATCCGAGATGCTGGAGTCGGGTTTGTAATATGTAAGGATCTTGAGCGTCGAAGGTAAAATACTAGGAAGATTCCAAAAAGGGCTAAGATGAACAAAATTAAATCAGAGGAGATTGATACAGCGTTATTTACGGAAATTTCGTCTAATTTCTCTACATTATCCAAATGGAGTTTGTGCAAGAGGTGGAGATCTAATTTAGTGCCCCTTTCAGTTAAATTTGCATTTAAAATTGATGGTAGAACTTGGAATGTTCTCGTTTCCCGGCTGGAATATTTTATATCACCAAGCCAAATCGTATCATTCTGGAGGCTAATGAGATATGTCCCATTAAGGACTTGGGTAACGTTACCGTGTCTAAGGCTTCCATTGAAGTTCGTAAGATAAATCGTGTATCCTTCCAAGAGCTCAATGACTCGATTATTGCAATACTGGTAGTCGCATATTGCATCGGATCCAGTTAATATTTGAACAATGCAATCAGAAGGAGGTAAGGCTATCATATGCAAATGGTAATATCCTGAATGCGAGAGCAGTTGTCGCTTTGTGCGTAATTGCTAGGTTGTGCTAGAATGAAGTCAGAATGGCTAAGATGTATTATCTTGTTGTTCCTTATTGTTGGGCGGATAATTACATGATTAAGGTTGAGGTTACTAGTTTTGGGTAGACTCAGGACATAAAGAAGTAACGAGCCTTTAGAAATTACCATAGATGTCACGAATTCGATAGCCTGAATTTAATTCTCATATGGGAGGGTTTCAGTTTGAGCAAGCAGGTTACTGATTTTGGAGCTACTCAAAAGGTTGGAATTGATTATACCCTCTTTAGCGAGTTGGCAGGCTAGAACTATCTCGCGGATTTCGTCCTTAAACATCGACATTCTATTGAATAGGAACTGCTCAAATTTATGGTTGTTAAATGTTTTAAGGTCAGCAACTATCTTATTGTAATTGCCCGTTAGTTGAGCTGTCACTTTAGTAGTGTAGTGGTCAATTTATACTGTTTATCATTGTTAGCAATTATATTGTTTTATGACTTGACGATGTTATCCCAGTCAGTAGCGTCTGGGTTACCTGCAAGCCGCTTCCAGGCGAACTGATCCAATTGATTGAACGCTTAGTCCTTCTTTGCAGTTGGTCAAGTAACACATCTATCGTTTCTAGTTGATGGTAAAGCTGCAGCAGCAGAATACTGGACCTGTTGACGTGATCCCGTACAATGGACCTCATGTTAGCTGCTACGTCGTTGAGTTTACCCAAATCGATTGAATGAATTATCTTGAAGTCTCCGTCCACGATTTTGCCAATTCCTCGTCTCACGGTGACTATTGGTCCCGTATACTCGTAAGTGTGTATTGAAGCCCGGGCTTTCGTTGCGATTAGTCTGAAAAAGGAATATTACTTTTCAGATGTGATTTATGGACTTTGTTGCCTGAATCAGTGGTGATGGTTACACGATTGTCCTTAGCTACTATCATTTTTTTTAAAAAGTGGTTTGTCTTTCGTCTGTATTTGTTTATCCCTTCTATATACTACGTCATCAAACTTGGTACGCTTTGGGTTTTGACCTTCGTTAATTATGAGCATCGATTTGATTGTTCTGCTTGCGAAGAATTTCATGCTTTATGTCATTTTTCAGTTTAATGTTATAGTCAACGATACCTTGGTAATTAAATCGTTGTGATCTACCTAGAAACACATCTACAGGTTTCACTCTTGTTACAGAGCGAATCGTGTTGTTGTATCTATCGACCGCAATAGCTATTATTTCCTTTAGATTGAGTTCTTTATACTCTTGCTGAAGGCATCTAAACAACTATTATTGTTGAGTGGAGCCTTTCGATAGCTCCGTTGATTTCACTCTTCTGAGGAGGGGTTACATATACCTTGACCCCCAATGCTTCTATGAGATTCATGACTACTGGGCTTATGAATCCGCCTTCGTTGTCTGTCACCAAAATATTCGGTACTGTAAAATAATGTAGAATTTTGATCATCTTTTCCCGTAGGTGTAGGGCGGATGCTGAATTTATCCATACACGTTAGGTATTTTTCGCCGGCAATTTGTATGATGTCGATATGCAGGATTTCCGATGGGTAATCTGGAACTGGTGTTTCCTGCAATTCAGGCTTTTGAGGATTGCGATCATATTTGTTGACATTGCATATTTCACACGATCTCGTATATTGTTTAATTAACTTACTCATCTTAGGAAAGTAAAATTTTTCAAGTATTTGGTCCTTGTTTTCCCTATAGCTCCTGTGCGCTCGTCGATGCTCCTCTTTTATTATGTGCAGTTTATTGTCTTCATTGGCAATATCCTCAACGATATGCTGAGTGAAGCGAACTTCAAAAAATACTCTTTATATATTTTCTGTAGTAGCACGATGAATTTTTCGGGAATTTTGATTCCATTGATAAGATTGGGGCTTAATAATTGCTTAAGTTTTGCGACTAAAGCCTCTTTCATGATAGCCGCAAGACAGATATAGTGCCTGTCAAAGCCAGGGTGTGGTTGTTCGTGAGCAATCATTTCTTTTCCCTCAGAGAAAATTAATTGCTTCCTAAAAACACTAATCGGCGCTTCACAGTGTGGGATGAGATCGGAATTATCCTCAATAGCACTATGCGCCATTCCTGATGTTGAGATAAAAGCGTTTGCTTCTAGTGGCAATCTCGAGAGGGCATCGGCCACCAAATTAGTTTTTCCGGGTTTATAGATGAGTTCATAGTTAAATTCTTCTATTCTGGCTTTCCAGCGTTTAAGGTTAGCGTTTTGATTGCTGTTGCTCAGTGCAAAGGTAAGCGGCTGGTGGTCCGTTAGGATTCTCACTTTTTTGCCCCGTACAAGTACGTTCTTAGTTTATCCAATGCCCATCCTATAGCCAATAATTCTCGTTCGTTTATGGCATAGTTCTCTTCTGTTGCGCTTAAGGATCTTGAAACATAAGTGATAGGTCGATCTCTCCCAATGTCACCTTGCAAGAGAACTGCAACGATTGCGTAATTAGAAGCATAGCTGGTTAAATTGAAGGGCTTCTTGAAATCCGGGAACGCCAATACCTCCGATGATGTTATGAGTGCCTTTATTTCGTTAAAGGCTTTGAGCTCAGCAACTCCAAGCAAAATTGGTCTTTTCTTAGACTGATTCAATCTAACTTGAGCGTTATCTCCTTTAGTTAAATTTGTAAGTGGCTTTGCAACTTTTGCAAAATCCCTGATCAATTTCCTGTAGTAGGACGCCAAGCCGAGAAACGCTTTCAGGTCTTTTAAGTTAGTAGGAGGCTTAACCTTAGTAATACCTTCTATCTTCTAAGGATCCGGAAGGATACCATCCTGTGCGATAATGTATCCCAAATATTCAACACAGGTCTTCAAGAATGAAGACTTATCTAAGTCAACTTTTAGATTCGCATTCTCGAGTTGAGACCGTATGGTTTCCAGATTTTTCAGATGTTCGTCCTCCGATTTCCCTAGGATGATAGCGTCCAGTGCCTTTAAAGTATCGTCCCCTATAATTCTGTCGAATGACGCATACGAATCTGGTGAAACACAGATGTTAGATCGAGGGTCGTGAAATATTTCAAGCTTTCAAAAATCTCAAGCGTGTTTGTGATATCTGGTATTGGGTAAGTGTCTGATATGATAACTGCGTTCAGCCTTTTAAAATCGATTACCAATCTGTACTGCTTTTCACCAGCTGAATTGACTTTTTTAGGCACGACCCAGATAGGTGAATTATATGGGCTTCTTGACAGGCGAATAATTCCATCCTCTAACATTTTCTTAATTTGTTTATACACCTCAGGCCTTAAGTTAACCGGATAGCTATAGGATTTAGTGTAGATAGGGTCTGATGCGGAAGTTCTAATATCAGCCCTGACGTTAGTTTCGATGATTTCCCTATCGGTTATAGGGCCAAAAAGCTTAATATGCTTATCCAAGATGGCTTGCAGCTTCTTCCAAGTTGTTTGAGGAAGGTGGTCACATACGACTTCCAAATGATTGACCTATTTAGATTCCTTTGCTTTTAGAGGGATTTTTATATTTGGCCTGATTTTGAGTATGTTATTTATTCTATCGATGATAGCGTCCAGTGCCTTTAAAGTATCGTCCCCTATAATTCCGTCGAACGACTTCAGTCCTGGTAGCACAAAAAAATCTACTAGTATGTTGTTGCCTACACTTTTAAAAAATTTCCCTGTCACCTTTTTATTTACAGTTATTTCTCCCGCAGCAGATTGGATGTTGAAGGGTTTCGAGACTAACTTGGCATTGAACGCATGTTTGGATGCAACGAAATTTTGGTTTGCACCTGTATCTATTAAAAATTTTCGAATTCGTCCATCTCGCATAGTAAACTCTATGTATGGAACGCTAGAGAGGCGTCCATCATAAAATTTATTTGATTTTCTTCCGATTCATCGTCACATTCTTCCTGGAAGGTAGGGAAATTATCATCAAGATAAGCCTGATGTTCGTATTCCATTTCCCCCGAAAACTCCACATCAGGTTCAGGAAACTCAACTTGCGTTTCTAAATTATAAAGACGCTGAGATTTCCTTGGGAGATTTTCAAAATTATGCGATCGTTTGTAGTTGGGGGAGTTCGACGGCCTGCTCATATAATCAACTTGCCGAGTTTGAATGGATTTGTCGACATCCATTGGAATTGGTGGTTTGGGCTGGGTGGGTCTGGGTGGTGGATTAGACGTTCTATCCCGGAACTGATACATTTGATTCCTTTCTGTTACACTTAACTGCTGATAGCGTACGGCTACTTAGGTCTGTTATTAACAAAACGAGAGTTGAAAAATTGTTTGACGGGTGCTGAAATGGTGTTATTACCATGCCGTTGGTGAATTTGAACTTTCCTGAAGCTTAGGTTTTGAACCTCTAAGCATGATGCATAAGCATCGGGAAGCGTTTGGGGTTTTTGGATGATAAGCATCTGTGAAAGATCTCCATTCAGCCCTCTCACAAAAATATCTAATCCGCGATTTCTGTAATTTTCGGTAAGTGCGGTAATAGTTTCTTTTTGTCTATCCTCTGTTTTAATTTTGTTGATCAATAATGACAATTCGTGGTTCACAGTTGCACAGAATCAACACTATTATTCCACTGTTTCATGGAATGCAGCTGATGCTCCAAAGTACGGATGTCTCTTTTATCCGCATAGTGAAATGATAGGCACTTCTTAATACATGACCAGTCGTCATCGAAGATATTATACGAAATAAGGGCAGAATCAGCTGGCCCTCGAATCTTCTGCCGGATGTGGTGAAGAATGGCTCTGAAAATAGGCTTCCCTCGAACTATTTCGTAGTCACGAAGGATTGTCTCCACGTTATGGACCCACGATAAATACTGAATCGGGTTGCCGTCGAAGGGCTGCAGATCACGCACAGAACCAGGTAGTTTTTTAATGTCTTCAAGGTCTTTTTCGGATTTCGGAATACCTGCAGTCAATGAAGATATGGGGTTGGGTGAAGTGTTGGCAGACAACCTTTGTTCAATTGCCAATAATCTGTATTCACTTTTTTCACTCCTACTAACGTGTGAACAAAAGGCTGAAATCGCCTGTTCAAGCTCGAAAAGTCTAGCTTCGGATTTTTTGCTTAATCCAATTTGGGCATTAACTGCTCCTGTCAAATGACGAATGGTTTCTTGCATAGCTTCCATTCCGAATCAAGAAAAAAACCCAAAAATTCAAAAAACACAAAAGGAGAGAAGGAAAGACAACTGTTGTGCACTGGATTTAATTCGCGAAATTTCACTGCAATGCACCTAGTTAATATTTTTAATTGAATGTGGTCAATTATTTATGATTTGATTTAACAAAAAATAATGTAATTTCTTCGCAGATTAGGACTTCCATAAAAATAATTGATCCTGCTAACGCTCTCATGTTTCACCACTCAGACAGCTCGTATCATTCCTTTTTGACGCCAATCGTTCGATTTGAGAGGTGCCTACTGCGGTGTGATGTCGTACCACTCAGCGTTCTGTCCTTGTTTTATTCGTGCGGTGATTTTGGCACTCACTGGCCGGAAATGTTCTGGAATCAGCCTGCTAACAGCCTCCAATGATCACACTTCACTTCCCAGCAAGTACAGCACGTATTCGTTCTTACTGAACGGATGATTGCAACTCGGTCGGCTAGTAGTTGTTTAAAACTGTTTCCCGATTTTACTTCAGGAAAACCGTGTTCCTATGGAACGGATTACAGCAACTCGGTCGACTAAGGTTATCGCCGTTTTCCCTGGTTTGATTTTTTTAAATACCGTGTTCTTATGGAACGGATTAAAAAATTTGCTCGGGCGCCAGTTAAGACTAATTGTTCCGCGGTTTACAAAAAAACACAATTTGTGAATTTGCACTTTGTTTTATTCAATACTTCTTCATTACACTCGCGGAATACAAAAAGCGCTTCAATAACTTGATCACTTAAATTTATAATGTTTAATTGCTAAGTAAACAAAATGCTGCCTGGGTACAATTAACTTAATTTAGCATACGCAGTGGCGTTTGCACAACTGTTGTCGCTACAGGTGAAACGATCAGCTTGGTCATCGATTAGTTCCAAATGCTATTTCAGGTAATAAAAAATGCGCGTGTTGCGTGATTGCAATATGAAGAGGGTAATGGCCTCAATACAGTTTTGGGTCGAATGAAATGAGAATGCGCGTGGAAAAGTGATGAATGAAGGAGGAAAGGTAAGTGTAAGGTAATATTTGAAATGCGCGTGGAAAAATGATGAGGAAAGGAGTAAAGGTAAGTGGAAGGTGATTAATTTTATAAATATATATCCACATATATGTATATATAGACATGTATATATATACATATATATACATATATATATATATATATATATATATATATATATATATATATATATATATATATAAAGATATATATATATATATATCTATATATATATATATATATATATATATATATATATATATATATATATATATAAGATATATATATATATATATATATATATATATGTATATATATATATATATGTATATATATACATATATATATATATATATATATATATATATATATATATATATATATATATATATATATATATATATATCTATATACATAAATATATTTGTGCATATATCTAAACATAAACGTATATGTATGCATATATATACATATATATATATATATACATATATATATATATATATATATATATATATATATATATATATATATATGTCGCAATTTTTTTCACAAGCATTAAGAACACCAACAGACGAATGTACTCGACAACCCGCCAAGCATGATCAACATCTGGAAGTGACGTCACTGCCCATTCATTAAGCTGCTCGAATATTCCAGGCAATATTGCCAATGTACGAGAAATGGATTGAATGATTAGATACCCTATATAAAGGCGAGCTGAATGAATGGGAGGATCATTACAACTGCGATATAGTAAACTGCGATAGTGTGGATTGCGAATTAAGAGGGATATTGGTTGTGAAGTAATAAACAGTTGAAATAAAAATTAATAGACAAGTTGTGAAATAGTTAAATTAGTGATTGTGCATTTTTAGTAAATAAACTCTTTTAATTTAATTTAAACTACAAACAGCTGTATCGGAGCTGTATTCTCCCAGCAGATCGATGGCAAAGAAAGAGCCCTTTTGAAAAACAGTCGAGTTCTCTCAAAAAGTGAGAGGAACTACTGCGTGGCCAGGAAGGAACTATTGGCCATAATAGAGGCCACCAAGCAGTTCCACAAGTACCCATATGGCCAGAAATTTGTTATTCAAACGGACCATGCATCGCTGAGATGGCTGCTTAACTTCAAAAGCCCCGAGGGACAAGATGCGAGATGGATCGAAAGGTTGCAGTCATACGACTACTGCTGACACCCTATCTTTTCGTCCATGTGCAGCTAACTGCAAGCATTGTCGACGGATTGAGGAAAAGGAACCGCCCGTTGATCTGCGATTGACAAGGGCCGAATTCTATTAAGGAAGGTTGGTCCTCAGAGGAGATTCAAAATGCCCCAGATGAGTGATCCCCCAGCCCCAGCGCCTCTGGCTGTTGTGAGTCCCTTTTATATTTTAGGACTGCCCGAGCATAATGTGCCGCCTGGTTCCATTTGTCAACCGATTCGAGCTTCACCGCAACTATATTATCCGGGGTGAGCTCTCCCGTCTCCCTGTAGAGTTCCCTTCGCAGCCTAACCCATTTTGTACACGCAAAAAATGTGTGACAGGCATTGTCCTCCTCTCCTGGGAAAAACCGACAATCGGGGGACCGTGACTTACCGATCTTGTGCAGGTAAGACTGAAAACACCCGTGCCCGCTCAAAAGCTGGGTCAGATAGAAGTCAGTCTCACCATGCCTTCGATTTAGCCACGGTCTCACATCCGGGATGAGGCGCGCAGTCCACCTTCCCTTCGTGCAATTCTCCCAAAACTGCTGCCAATC
>OZ017738.1:227380816-227405816 GCA_963969285.1 Odontomyia ornata | reverse complement strand
AGATCCTTTTCCACTATGATTTTTTCACGAAGGCACTACACATTTCATTTTGAAATTCTAAGTTAATTACACAGTGTCACACGTTAAAGTAACTTGAATCACGAACTCCAATCGAATGTTCAAACACTTGGAACGAATTTAGATCGCAAACACTTTCCACAGTTTTAATATTGGATAAAATTCGCGACGAAACTTGCAAATTGGCCAATTTGGCGTCCAATTTGCATCAGTCAACTTGACAGTCAGTTCACACCTAGTCAGCTTTTGGAACAAGAAAGTGACCAGCAAGAGGCAGACGGGGAGGAAATGACAGACTGTTCGCTTGGAAGAGAGCAGAAACCGGTCGCATGCTCTCTCATGCATTTTATATGAGCTTAGCCCATCCAGTTCTTATTAATCTTAGCTACGTAGCTAATTATTTTGAGATATGTCCGGGGTTTTATGATTGTCAAGAAGTAGCCGGGTGCTTAAAGTGATTGGGATTATTTCCATGATTGTGCAATTCGTGCATTTCACGTGCAATTGGGAAATCCATTAAGAAGATTTATGTGAATCACGAAACGGAAAATTAATAAAGTAAAAGCTAATTTGAGGTTGTATATTCATTGAAGGGAAAAGTCTTAAAAATAACGGAGAGGATAAAATGAAATTGCTGGTCCGTAATGAATTGGAGGTGACCAAAGCAAAAATTACGGCTCAGTGTGGTAATGCAGCCGTTGATGCATATCAATCTGCTGTTCGTCATTTGCCTCAGTTAGTTTGAAGATGGGAAAGAGTGGCTGTGCGAGAACTGCTGTTGAGGTAGCAAGTAAACATGAACTGAATTTCATAAAAAAAGCAAGCACGATTCCATAACTTTCAGAGAGGAAGTGTGTGCTAATAATGTGTGTGCTAAAACTAGAATAATCTATAATAATAAAACAGTAACTTTACTGCATAAAATGGATGGCGCGAAACAAAGGTTTGAGATGATATGGAGTAGGCAATAAACGATGCATATATTAAGTTTACAATGTTAATAATTGTGCGCTTAAATACAAATCAAGGACAGTGAATATTTCCTAAAGTTAATATAAGTTAAAATTACTAAATTATAAGCGGAAAGTGCTAAAATATTAAATATTGACGTACGTCTAAAAGAATACAAGAAAATTTAAAGCAAAGAAGTTAAGTGAAATTATAAAAATTAAAGAAAGAAACAAAAATTTTTTTTTGAAGAAGTTGCAGATGTACCCAACCCATCTACGAGCGCTCGTCGAGGAGGATGAGTAAGTACCCGTTTATTCTATATTGCTTGAATTATCATATATTACATTTTTTTCATCAATTATATGTATTTTATTGATTTTCTGGTTTATAAAAATTGATTTGTTACATAAATAAATTCATTGTAAAACGCATGCATATATACCTATATTGCGAACTGCACTCTCAGAGGATGACTCACATACGAGATTAAAGTTAAAGAAATGAAAGTGCAATATCCCAGAGGACATGCAAAATAAAAATTTGATGATTTACAAATGCAAACTAAAAATAAAATTTAGCCGTGATATAGTATTATTCTATAATATAATTTTCTTGAACGACGATTATGTAAACGCGCAAAACGTTCATTTTGTTTAGAATTTTGGCTTATATAGTAATGATAATGAAGAATCGCGTGGACTTCATTCATGTTTCGAAGTCTGTTGAGCTTTTAAACGATATTAGTAAGCAAACAAGGTACGAAGGAAATGTTTAGATTGTTGTCTACGTCACGATTGTATGAGAAGAAGCAAATTATTTATATTGTCGCGTGTTATGGTTTGCGGTTGTAATGAACCTCCCCATTCATTTAGTTCACCTTTATATAGGGTCTCTAGTCATTCAACCCATTGCTCGTACATTGGCAAATTGCCTGGAATATTCGAGCAGCTTAATGAATGGGCAGTGACTCACTTTCAGATGTTGATCATGCTTGGCAGGTTTTCGAGTACATTCGTTTGTTGATGTTCTTAATGGTTGTGAAAATAATTGTGACAGTAGCTCGAAGAATTATTTTTACATGTAACACTGCCCCCATCTTAATTCTTTTCGCCCCGAAAAGATGTGTCGCCAGTTGTAGTCAATTCTCTTTGGATGTAATATTGGGCAAGACGGTCCAGGTGCACGATTTCATTTTGGCTCTTGGCTTACGGTGCTCTTGTATGCGGTATACGACGTCATTGATTCGCTTTGTAGCTCGGTATGGTCCCTCCCAATTATGCTGCAACTTTGGAGACCTACCCTTTCGCCGTTGTGGGTTATATAGCCACACCAAGTCATCTTGCTGGAAGCCAGTAGAATTTGCCTTTAGATCATACCTGGTCTTCATGCGGTCAGTAGCCGACTCGAGGTGATTTCGCACTGTCCGATGTATCTGGTTCAACCGTTGTCTTAGCTCACTTGCGTACTCCGAGATGGTTTGAGGTTTCTCAGGGGGTGTTCCGAACTTTAAATCAGCCAGCAGACGAATGGTCTTTCCAAAAATGACTTTGGCTGGGGCTTGGCCCGTCGATGCATGTTCGGCAGCTCTGTACGCCATCAAAAATAGTGGGATATGTCGGTCCCAGTCCCTTTGGCTCTCCTCAACCATCTTGGCTAGGTGTTTATCGGATTGGGGATGCAGCGGTGTTGTCCTCGTTTTCCGTATTCCCAGTAGTTCACACATTTTGCCAAAAACTAGTGACTCAAAGTTTCGGCCTTGATCGGAATATAGTTCGCAAGGTACGCCATACCTACTGACCCAATTCAATACTAGCTGTTCGGCTACAGTAGTTGCTTCCTGGTTTGGAATGGGGTGGACTTCGGGACGCTTGCTGAAGTAATCGGCCGCAACCAGCGTGTATTGATTTCCCCATTCGGATTCAGGGAAGGGTCCTGCGATGTCAACAGCAATCCTTTCAAATGGCACGCCAACGTTATAGGTTTGCATTTGTCCTCTCAGTCTTCGCTTTGGACCTTTGACGGAAGCGCAACTCATGCATCGATGGTACCAGCTCTGCGTTTTCTCGAGCGTGGAGCCAGTAGAACCTTTCTCGCAATCTCGCTAAGGTCTTGTTAACACCAAGGTGGCCTCCCGAGGATCCTTCGTGCATCTCCTTAACCACATCGCGGATTCAGCTTTTGGGAAGTATAGTTTGCATCCTATAGGTGCTGCCATCCACCGTTTCCCATTTCCGCTTGAGTACGCCATCTTCAACCTGAAGGGAGTTCCATTGTGCCCAATGGCTTTTCAGGGTTGTGCCATGCATTGAAACGTCTTTCCACTCAGGTCGCCCAGTTGTCTCCTTCCACACGAGCAATGGTCCGATATCTTCATCGTCCAGTTAGCTGGACATGGACGAAGAGATAGGGCGTCAGCATTTCCGTGAACTCTGCCCTTCCGATAAACAATTTCGTAGTCGTATGACTGCAATCTTTCGATCCATCTCGCAACTTGTCCGTCGGGGCTTTTGAAGTTGAGCAGCCATCTTTGCAGGTGCCCCTTCTCTCCGCAATTCCAGCATCTAGGCGTGCCATTTACATGCGGGTTTCGCTCTATTTCCACGCGATCACACCTGCACTCTCCTGCCACTATCTCGCGAACCCGGGCAGTGGTACGAGCCACATTTTTCACTGCCTCAAAATTCAGACTGTAAGCCAATGCGTCCTTAACCGTTTGCTTTTGAGCTAAATGCACGGCTTGTTGCAATTCCTGGTCCTTTAGTGTGCTGATGAATGCTTCTGTTGCTGCGTTATCTCGATGTCCTGGGTCGTAGGCTGGGTAAGCCAAAAGAGCTAGTCGCTCAATGTCTTGGGCTAGCTGCTGTAGGGTTTCACCAGACCTCTGCATCCAATGCCGTGACTGTGCCTGGTAAATCTGCTTCAGATGATCGTCTCCATAACGCGTGTCCAGCGCATTCATTATAGCAGCCGGGTTTGAGTGTAAATCAACGGGGATAGTCTTCAAAAGCTTGGCAGCTGGGCCTCTTAGAGCAAGAATCAATGCAGTTGCTCGTTCCTGCTCATTCCAGTGATTAATCCTAGTGGCGACTGCAAACTGGATTTTGTAAATACTCCAGACTTTTTGCCCGTCGAATATTGGTGCTTTCACATTTCTGGATGAGCCTTGCACTGCGGTTCTAAGCGGCGCTGATGAGGTGGTTACTAATGCCTTTGCTGCCTCCAATTCCTTTTACATGTTTTCCATCTCATGGTTGATTCTCTTTTCAACCTGGCTGACCTTTTCCTTGACCTGGCTGATCTTTTCCTCAACCTGGTAAACCTTTTCCTGGACCTGGTCAACCTTTTCCTCGACGCCTTTAATTTGTTTGTTCAGACTGCTGAGCTCCACTTTTATTTCGGCTGACTGTTTTTCCAGCTTCTGTGTGATGTCTGCCTTGATTTCCATCGCTTGTCGATCCAGCTTCGCTGATTGTTCATCTGGCTTCGCAGTTAGACTGGATGACATCAGCATTAACATTTGCATTAGTGCATCTTCTGGCCCCATTGGTTTTGGTGTTTCTTCTTCTCCACCTTCTGCGCCTTTTTCCGCATCTGAGAGCTCACCCGAACCCAGATACACACCTTCCGACTCGATCGCGTCGCGCAAGCGTGCAATCAGTATGGCCTTTGTAGCTTGCGTGGCCAGATTTCGCTATTCCAGCTCCTCCTTGAGCTCTGATATGGTCAATTGATCAATTTTTAAACGAAAGTTTCCTGGCATTTTTATTATTTTGGATATTTTTCCACCAATTTCCTCGTTAATTTTCACTATTGTGCACTTTAAAAATGTTTAAACGTTTTCACTCTCCAACTGAAGGGAGTTCCATTGTGCCCAATAACTTTTCAGGGTGGTGCATTGCATCGAAACGTCTTTCCACTCAGGTAGTCCAGTTGTCACCTTCCATACGAGCAATGGTCCGATATTCTCATCAGCTAACTGGGCATTTCGTATCAACTTCAATGACCAACCTTCATCGAATTCGGCCCTTGTCAGATCAACGGGCGGTTCCTTTTCCTCAATCCATCGACAATACTTGCAGTTAGCTGGACATGGACGACGAGATAGGGTGTCAGCATTTCCATGAACTCTGGCCTCCCGATGAACAATTTCGTAGTCGTATGACTGCAATCTTTCGATCCATCTCACAACTTGTCGCTCGGGGTTTTAGAAGTTAAGTGCCCATCTCAGCGATGCATGGTCTGTTCAATATAGATACTTGTGGAACTGCTTGGTGGCCTCTACTATGGCCAATAGCTCTTTCCTGGTCACGCAGTAGTTTCTCTCACTTTTTGAGAGAAATATACTGTAATACGAAAGGACTCTTTCTGCGCCATCGATCTGCTGGGAGAATACAGCTTCAATCCCACCGTTGCTCGCATCGGTGTCAACTACAAACATTTTTCTGGATTTCAGACATGCCAGCACGTGTGATTCACACAGCTTCTCCTTCAAGGTATCAAAGGCTGCCTGGCTGCTTTTCTCGGTTAGCTGATGGAGACACTTAGCTATTTTGGCAAAGTCTTTGACGAATCTTCGATAGTAGGTCACCAGACCCAGAAAACTTCATAGTTGGCGCTTGTCGTTTGTGTTGGCCAGGTTTTCACGGTTCCAATTTTCCCAGGGTCTGTTTTGAAACCTTCTGCTGATACAACGTGTCCCAGATATTTTACCCCAGCTGCAAAACGGTACACTTGTCGTGACTAAGTTTCAGATTCACCAGTCGCAATCGGAAGAATACCTCGTCTAAGTTCTGCGCATGCTCTTCGAACGTTCTCCCGATAACAATCATGTTATCTAGGTACACCAAGCAGATTTTCCAGGTCAAGTCTTGTAGCACGTATTCTATCAGGTGTTCAAAAGTGGCTGGAGTATTGCATAGCTCAAATGGTAATACTACAAATTGCCACGATCCGGTCCCAACTGAAAATGCGGTCTTCTCTCGGTCCTTCTTGTCGATTTCTACCTGCCAGTATCCACTCTTGAGATCGAATGTAGAAAACCATTTTGCGTCGGCTAAAGTGTCCACAATGTCGTCGATGCATGGAAGTGGGTAACTATCTTTCATTGTGACGTCGTTAAGCTGTCTCTATTCGACACAAGAACAAGTGCTACCATCCTTTTTCTTTACGAGAACTGACAGAAAGTTCGATAACGCCTTGTTTTTCCATGTACGAGATCAGTGCGCTCACTTCTTCTTGTTTGGCTCTTGGAAGACGTCTCGGTGCTTGTCGAATTGGCTTGGCTCCCTGTGTATCTATGACGAGAGTTAACATACTCGTTCGGCCTGGGTCATCTGGGCTTATTGAGAAGATGTCTCTGTATTTGGTGACCAGATCAGAGGCTCGCTTGAAGAACTGCACTGGTAATTTGGTCTGCTTCAATATTGCAGACGTGGATTCCCGGGCTTTGTCTACGTTTTGCCTCCTTTTCCAATGGTGGTCGTGAGTAGCTTCCAAAGAAGTGATGGTGGAAACAGGCTGGCAACTGCCGATGACTTCTCCCGCTTTGATGCTCGTGGTTGAGTCTGTGGTGTTAAGGACTCTAACCGGTGCGCATCCGTTCGTTATAGATCTTACAAGGCTTCGTCCTACAATCAAATTGCGCAATGCCAATGTTTTCATTGGCTCTATCAGATAAGATCGGTGGTCTCCAGAATCACCATCAAGCTTGGCCCATACAATGCTTTCAGAAGAATTCGGTACATCAGTTTCTTGGGTATATGGACGCTTGGATCCTCCATCAATTCTTCGACATACATAATTTCAAAACCCGTTTGCTCAAATCCAACGTGATTCCATGTGATCGAAGAAAATCCATTCCAAGAATGCATTCATCCATAAAGTTCGCGACCAGAAAATTATGTCGGAACGCAAGGTCTCCCAACTGTATCTGGAGGATGACCTCTCCAGGAACAGATGAAGTTTCTCCCGTAGCTGTCCGTAGTGAGAAAATCCTGCTCTTGTGAAGTAGTTGTTGCCTCACTAGGTCTGGTCGGATAATCGGTCGGGTATCACAAGTGTCGATTGTTATGGTGCAATGTTCTCCATCAACTTGAACCGGAAGGCATGAGTCCGCTTCTCCCCGATGTAGTCTTGACACGGTGATGATGGTGCTGGGGACGTCGATCCTCCTAGCCAACCTCTGCCCCACGATGTTGGCTCTTACATGTTTCCCGACCCTTCAGTTTGAAGGGCTTCCATTCTGGGCTCCTGACTCGGTCTAGATCTTCTCCTAGTTGCACACCCAGAACAATAGCTTGGTTTTCTTTGCTTCTTGCAGTCTCTTTGCAGATGCCCTTTCTCACCGCAATTCCAACATCTAGACGCACCATTTACATGCGGGATCGCTCAATTTTCATGCGTTCAAACCTGCACTCGTCTGCCACTACCTCGCGAGCCCGGACAGTGGTACGAGTTGCATTTTTTGCTGCCTCAAAGTTCAGACTATAAGCCAATGCATAATTATTTAATTTTTCTGAAAGATTATTAGAGAAGAAAAATGTTAGAAGAAGGTGGTTTCGACGTGTGTACTAATTCTCCTCAGGCCATCACTCTTAGATACACACCGGTGAGGGCGACCACCATGCTTAGAGGTGAGAGAGTTAATTTTTATTTTTCTACTTATGCGAACTCAATATGTTTTTGTATCTGCAAGTTATGTTCAAGTTAAATTTCATCTTGTAAGTACTACTAGAAGAGGAAATTTTACTTGAACTGCTTACAAGAGGAAATTTAACTTGAACATAATTCGTAGTTACAAAAACATAGGAAAATTAAAAATAACTATCACCTCACCTCACCGCCACCACCTTCTTCTAACAAAGCTTCAATGTAGAGCAAATTTGTCGTATAGATTTACATTAAGTTGATGTGAAAAGGGTGAATTGATCCAATTAAAGTTTAGCTAATACATAAACATGTTGAGTAGAAAAATAAAAATTGACTCTCTCACCTCTAAGCATGGCGGTCGCCATCACCGGTGTGTATCTAAGAGTGATGGAATTAGTACACACGTCGAAACCACCTTCTTCTAACATTTTCCTTCTCTAATAATTTTTCAGAAAAATTGTTATTAAAAATATGCAACTCATTTATGTAGCTGCAAACAATTCCATAAGTAATTTAAAAAAGCTATCGGAGCCATCCGAAAGAGTGATCGATATCCGCGCGACGTAATGAAAAGATTCAATGTGGAGCAAATTTGTCGTATAGATTTACATTAAGTTTATGTGAAAAGGGTGCAATGCAATTCTGAATGGAAGCAGTGACCTCGCTTTCAGATGTTTATCATGCTTGGTCGATTCATGGTCTTTCGAGTACATTCGCTTGTTGATTGTGATGTTATTGATAATTGCGACAGCAGCTCGCAGAAATGTTTGGACATGTAACAATATATATAGGTATATATATATATATATATATATATATATAAATATATATATATATATATATATATATATATATATATATATATATATATATATATATACTATATATATATATATATATATATATATATATATATATATATATATATATACATATACATATATATATATATATATATATATATATATATATATATATATATATATATATATATATATATATATATATATATATATATATATATAGATTGTCGCGTGTTATGGTTCGCGGCCAATAATTTTAATGTTCCGGGAAAGTGAAAATGCAATGTCTTTCAAATTAAATTAAAAGTGTTTATTTTATTAAATTACAAATGCACAATCACTTATTTTACTATTTCACAATTTTAACTAGAATCTGACTTTCGCTTTTCCATAAAGTTCTATCGCAATTGTCTTCCGAAATTACTTCAAAATCACGAAAATCACTTTTCTATTACTCGAACAATATCGCTTCCCACACACTATCGCAGTTCTTATCGCGGTCGGATGAATGATTTCCCCCATTCATTCAGCTCGCCTTTATATAGGGTCTGTAGTCATTCAACCCAGTTCTCGTACATTGGCGAATTAGCGGGAACTTTCGAGCAGCGTGAATGAATGGAGCAGTGACTCACTTTCAGATGTTGGTGCTTGGTGGGTTCTCGTGGTTTCGAGTAAATTCATTTTGTTGATGTTCTTAAATGTTGTGAAAACGATTGCGACAGTAGCTCGCAGAATTATTTGTACATGTAACACTGCCCCCACCTCAGTTCTTTTCGCCCCGAAAAGATGTGTCGCCATTTGTAGTCAATTCTCCCTGGGTGTAATATGGGGCAAGACGGTCCAGATGCACGATTTTCATTTTGGCTCTTGGCTTACGATGCTCCTGTATTCGATATACGACGTCATAGATTCGCTTTGTAACTTGGCATGGTCCCTCCCAATTGTGCTGCAACTTTGGAGACCTACCCTTTCGCCGTTGCGGGTTCTATAGCCACACCAAGTCATCTTGCTGGAAGCCAGTAGAATTTGCCTTTAGATCATACCTGGTCTTCATGCGGTCAGTAGCCGACTCGAGGTGATTTCGCACTGTCCGATGTATCTGGTTCAACCGTTGCCTTAGCTCACTTGCGTACTCCGAGATGGTTTGGGGTTTGTCGGGAGGTGTTCCGAACTTTGTATCAGCTGGCAGACGAATAGTCTTTGCAAAAATGACTTTAGCTGGGGCTTTGCCCGTCGATGCATGTTCGGCAGCTCTGTACGCCATCAAAAATAGTGGAATGTGTCGGTCCCAGTCCCTTTGGTTCTCGTCAACCATCTTGGCTAGGTGTTTGTTGAGAGTTCCGTTGAAACGTTCGACCATTCCATCGGATTGGGGATGCAGCGGTGTTGTCCTCGTTTTCCGTATTCCCAGCAGCTCGCACATTTCGCTAAAAACTAGTGACTCAAAGTTTCGTCCTTGATCCGAATGTAGTTCGCAAGGTACGCCATACCTACTGACCCAATTTAACACTAGCTGTTCGGCTACAGTAGTTGCTTCCTGGTTGGGAATGGGGTAAACCTCGGGCCACTTGCTGAAATAATCAGCTACAACCAGCGTGTATTGATTTCCCCATTCGGATTCAGGGAAGGGTCCTGCGATGTCAACAGCAATCCTTTCAAATGGTACACCCACGTTGTAGGTTTGCATTTGTCCTCTCAGTCGTCGCTTGGGACCTTTGACGGAAGCACAAATTGTGTATCTGCGGCACCATTCCTCTACGTCTTCTCGAGCATGGAGCCAGTAAAACCTTTCCCGCAATTTCGCTAAGGTCTTGTTAACGCCAAGGTGGCCTCCCGAGGATCCTTCGTGCATCTCCTTAACCACGTCGTGGATTTGGCTTTTGGGAAGTATAGTTTGCATCCTATAGGTGCTGCCATCCACCGTTTCCCATTTCCGCTTGAGTATGCCACCCTCTACCTGAAGGGAGTTCCATTGTGCCCAATAGCTTTTCAGGGTTGCGCCATGCATCGAAAAGTCTTTCCACTCCGGTCACCCAGTTGTCTCCTTCCATTCGAGCAATGGTCCGATGTCTTCATCGGCTAACTGGGTATTTTGAATCTCCTCCGGTGACCAACCTTCATCGAATTCGGTGGTTATCAATCGCAGATCAACGGGCAGTTCGTTTTCCTCAATCGGTCGGCAATGCTTGCAGTTAGCTGGACATAGACGGCGGGATAGGGCGTCAGCATTTCCATGAACTCCACCCTGATGAAGAAGTTGGGGACTCACTAAGCCTGGTCGGATAGTCGTTCGGGTTGCACCAGTGTCGTTTGTTATGGTACAATGTTCTTCATCAACTTGACCCAGAAGGCGTAAGCCTGCTTCTCCAAGATGTTGCCTTGACACAGCGATGGGGGTGCTGGGAATGTTGGTCCTTCTAGCCAACGTCCATCCGACAAAGTTGGCCCTTCCAGCTTGATGGGCTTCCATTCTAGGCTCCTGACTCGGTCTGGATCTCCAACATCCTAGACAATAGCTCCGTTTTCTTCGATTCTTGCAGTCTCTTTCCAGGTGTCCCTTCTCACCGCAATCCCAGCATCTAGGCGCATCATTTACCTGCCGCTCTCACTCATTTTCCACGCGCTCACACCTACACTCGTTTGCCATTACCTCATGGAGCCAGGCTGTGCTACGAGTCGCATTTTTCGCTGCCACATAGTTCAGACTATAAACCAATGCGTCCTTAACCGTTTGCTTTTGAGCTAATCGCACGGTTTGTTGCAATGCTTGGTCCTTTACGGCGCTGATGAATGTTTCTGTTGCTGCGTGATCTCGATGTTCTGGGTCGTACTCTGGGTAAGCCAAAAGTGCCAGTCACTCAATGTCTTGGGCTAGCTGCTGTAAGGTTTCGCCAGACTTCTGCATCCGGTTCCGTAGCTGTGCCCAATAAATCTGCTTCAGATAGTCGCCTTCATAACGCATGTCGAGCGCATTCAATATAGCAGCCGGGTTTGAGTGTAAATCAACGGGGATCGTCTGCAAAAGCTCGGCAGCGGGGCCTCTTAGAGCAAGAATCAGTGCAGTTGCTCGTTCCTGCTCATTCGAGTGATTTGACCTTGCGGCAGCATCAAACTGGGTCTTGTAAATACTCCAGACCATTTGCCCATCGAATATTGATGCTTGCACATTTCTGGATGTGCTTTGCGCGGCGGTTCTAAGCGGGGCTGGTGAGGTGGTTACTACTGCCTTCGCTGCTTCGAATTCTTTTTCACTTTTTCCATCTCATGGTTCATTCTCTCTTCGACCTGGCTGATCTCATCGTTGATTTTCTCCTCAACCTGACTGACCTTCTCCTCGAGCTGGTAAACCTTTTCTCGACGCATTTTATTTGATTGTTGAGGCTACTGAGCTCCACTTTTAATTCAGTTGACTCTTTTTGCACTTCCTTGATTTTGATCGCTTGTTGGTCCAGCTTCACTGATTGTTCATTTAACTTCGCTGATTGTTCATCTAGCTTCGTAGTTAAATTGGATGACTGTTGTCGCTGCTCTTGCTGCATCAGCATTAACATTTGCATCAGCGCATTTTCTGGTTCCCTTGGTTTTGGTGTTTCTGCTTCACCATTTTCTGCATCTGAGGGCTCACCCAAATCCAGATTTTCGCCTTCCAACTCGATGCAATCAGTATGGCCTTTGTACCTTGCGTGGCCAGATTTCGCTGTTCCAACTCCTCTTTGAGCTTCGATATGCTCAGTTGGTTAATGTTTAGATGTAGGGGTCCTGGCATTTTTATTGTTTCGGCTATTTTTCCACCAGTTTTCACGTTAGATTTCACTATTGTGCATTTTTCTTTTTTTTAATATTTAAACGTTTTCACTTCCAAAATTTTCTTTCTCACTTCTTGACACCATTGCCGCGTGTTATGGCTCGCGGCCAATAATTTTAATATTCCGGGAAAGTGAAAACGCAATGTCTTTTAAATTAAATTAAAAGAGTTTATTTAATTAAAATGCACAATCACTTATTTTACTATTTCACAATTTTAACTAGAATCTAACTTTCACTTGTCCATAAATTTATATCGCAATTGTCTTCCGAAATAACTTCACAATCACGAAAATCACTTTTCTATTACTCGAACAATATCGCTTCCCACATACTATCGCAGTTCTTATCGTGGTCGGATGAATGATTTCCCCCATTCATTCAGCTCGCCTTTATATAGGGTCTGTAGTCATTCAACCCAGTTCTCATACATTGGCGAATTAGCGGGAACTTTCGAGCAGCGTGAATGAATGGAGCAGTGACTCACTTTCAGATGTTGATGCTTGGTGGGTTCTCGTGGTTTCGAGTAAATTCATTTTGTTGATGTTCTTAATTGTTGTGAAAACGATTGCGACAGTAGCTCGCAGAATTATTTGTACATGTAACAATATATATATATACATATATATATATATATATATATATATATATATATATATATATATATATATGTATATATATATATATATATATATATATATATATATATATATATATATATATATATATATATATATATATATATAAGTTAATAAACAAATCTTTTTCATTAAGATTACACTTTTCCTAGTCAAATAAATACAGCTTTTGATATTCAAACGTTATAAACTTTATTTGGAACTAGACGTCAGCATTTAATATTCAAACTTTATAAACTTTATCGATGCAATTCCGAAAACAACTAGACGTCTTTATCTTGCTTTCACCTCTTTCAAATGCACGCTAAGCAATTACATATCACAAACAAAAATGCTAACCAAATCATTAACAAGAAATGACCAACGTTCACCGCGCGTTCCATCGCAGCAGAATCGAGTCAATCTCGGGTGTTATGTTCCTTCGATTCATGTTAATATTATTATGACTGAGAATGACAAAATGTGCAAGTATGGGAAATTATTGGAATGGAAAAAATATGAAATGAGGAAAAATGATTAGGTGGGCAGGATGTGCTGGTAAGTATTAGGGGGGCAGGATATGGTGTTAACTCCTCCCTCCTTAAGAATCGGTGTCCCACAGATTAAGAATAAACATTTAGAAGGGAAGTTTTATAGGGTCTGGGTAAGTATATGGTAAAACAACTTTTTTGCCAACAGTGAATCGTGACCGAAAAACGAAAAATAGATAAAGTAGGACAACAATGCTGACAAAAATTGCTACATCTGTTGTGATTGATGTGATGCTATGTGCAGAGAAGTACTCCAATCTTTTAACATTGTCTATATGGAGTTTATGTTAGTATTGAAGGTCAAGTTTGAACCCTTTCTCAGTAAGATTTCCCATAAGGATAGCTGGTAAAGGATGAAAGGTTTGGATTTCTCCACTAGTATACTCAATACCGTTAATACGAATTGATTTATTCCGGAAGTTTATTACAAAGGTTCCACTAAGGGTTCGGGTACCGTTTTTATGGGTAATATTCCCATTGAAGTTACTTAGAAATATAGTGTTCTCATTCAGGGTTTCTACGAAAGGTTTCTCATGGTACTGGAATTCGCAGGATGCATTGCGTCCCTCGAGAACAAGAGAGATGCATTCGTCTGGTCTTAACAGTTGGAGCTGGTCCCTTATGCATATTGTATTGTTCTGCATGGTGATAGAGTTCCCCAGGACGCCGTACTTCACTTGCTTTGTGATAAATGATGTGGAATACTTCACAAGAATCATTTTATTGTTGCTTATTGTGGGTCGGATAAGGATATGTCTGAACGTTGTCTCCTCCGTTTAGGGAAGACATACGACGTATAAAAGTAATGAACCCTTTACCAACATTGCAGGCTTGGCGTATTCTATTGCTTGGATTTTGTTATCGAAAGGAAGAGTTTTTATTTGGAATAAGACCACGAATTTATGCATCACTTAAAAGGTTTGAATTCACAATATCACGTTTAGCGAGTTGAGAAGCCCATACAATTTCTTCAATCTCCTCCCTAAGGAATGACAGTTTGTTAAAGAGGGCTTGCTCGAATTTGTCATTATTAAGGAAATTAAGATCTGCTACGATTTTGTTATAATTGTAAACGAGTTCTCCTGTTACATTTGAAAGGTGTTCGTTGATTTTAAATTGATCATTGTTATTGTGCAGAATATTGTTTTGGCTATTTATGATATTGTCCCAATCAGTGGCATCTGGATTGCCCGCGATCCACTTCCAAGCAGATACAATCCAATTGATGGATCGTTTTGGCCTAATTGGGCGAAGTTGGGCCAAGAGTTCCTGAATTTGAGATACTTGATGGTGCAGCTGTGGACTGAGTATGCTGGACTTGTTGACTTGGTGTTGTATTGTTGTGTCAATATTGGATAAAATATTTTCATAATGCTCCAGGTTGATTTTATGAATGATTTTGAAGTTCCCTTTGATGATTTTGCCGGATCCAAGTTGCATTGTCATAAGTGGGTTGTCGTGTTTGTAAATGCTCAGTGAGGCTTCTGCTCCCAGACTGATCAACGTGAAACAGATGTTACGTTTTTGAGATGTGATTTGTGTATTCTTTTGCCTGAAGTTGTAAGAATAGTTACGCGATTATCTTTTGCTACAATTTCTTTTTCGAATAGAGGCTTGTCCTTGGCTTTCATTTGTTTATTTTTCTTATAAACTACGTCCCCCGGCTTGAAATTTTTAGGTTCATTGCGTTTCGCATTGTGTGCACTAATTTGGTTTTGCTGTTTGCGCGTTATTTTAGCTCTGATATATTCATGTAATTTGTCTCTGAAGTTCGTTAACCTTTGCTAATTGATTCGCTGTTCCCTTCCAAAGAAGACGTCAGAAGGTTTTGCATTAATGACTGAATGGAAACTGTTGTTGTATCTATCCACGGATATATTTACAAGTTCCTTGGGAGAGAGGTCGGGATATTCTTGTGAAAGGCATCTAACGATCTCTAGAACAGTCGAATGAACGCGTTCGATTGAGCCATTCACCTCACTTTTCTTAGGTGTTGCCAAATAAATGGTTATACCAAGAGATTTGCGGAAGTTTGCAACAATAGAGCTAATAAAGCCTCCCTCATTATCGGATACTATAACTTCTGGAACCGTGAAGTAGTGTACCAGCTTGATAATTTTTTCACGCAGGTGCAAAGCGGATTTGTTCTTGATGGGAAAATATTTTGCAAATTTACTGAATTTATCCACGCATGTCAGAAATTTTTCATTTTTGATTGTTACTATGTCCATATGAATTATTTGGGTGGGGAATTGAGGTATTGGAGTGCTCTGTAGTGCGGGTTTGTGTGGGTGGTGATCGTACTTACACGTGTTACATGTGGTGCAACTTGAAGTGTATTTTCTGATAAGCCTATTCACCCGGGAAAGTAGTATTTTTCCATTATTTGTTCTTTGAGCTCCCTGGTGTTCCTGTGTGCTCTTTTGTGTTCTCTTTGTATGATTTCAAATTTCATGTTCTCATCCGCTATATCCTCCACCATGCGTTGGGTTATTCGTACCTTGAATTTTGAAAAGGATTGCCTATATGTCTCTTGTAGCAACTGAATAAATTTTTCTTCCACTTTTATTCCATTCAAAAGGTTTGGATCTAAATTTTGTTTAAGAGTCTTTGTTAAAGTTTCTCGATTGATTTCGCGTAGCCGAATGTACTGCCTATTGTAGGTTGGGTGAGGCTCCTCGTGAAACGTTAAGATTGCTGGACCTTGACCAGTTTGAGAGATTATAAGTTGTTGCCGAAAGACATTGATTGGTGCCTCACAGCAGGGAATGAGATCGCTGTTGTCCTCGTTCGCGCTGTGGATAGTAGCTGCCGTAGTCAGCGTGTTTGTCTCCGCTGTTGGTGGTGGTAGCCGAGAGAGGGCATCGGCCACCACGTTAGTTTTCCCCGCTTTGTAGACAAGCTGGTAATTGTATTCCTCAATGCGCACTTTCCACCTTTTCAGTTTAGAGTTGAAGTTCCTGTTGCTCAAGGTAAAGGTTATTGGCTGGTGATTGGTTAGTATTTTTATCTTTTTTGTACCATAGAGATACGTCCGAAATTTGTTCAAGGCCCAAACAATGGCAAGCATCTCCTTTTCTCCAGTTGCATAGTGCTCCTCGGTTTTGTTGAGAGATCTGGATATGTAAGCAATAGGTCTATCCCGCCCAATTTCACCTTACGACAATACAGCGCCGACCGCGTGATTGGATGCGTTCGTCATCAATAAGAAGGGTTTCTCAAAGTCGGGAAATGTAAGATTTCCGAGGAAACGAGCATAGTTTTCAAATTATTAAAGGCTTCCAACTCGAGTTTGCCCAAGACGATTTCCTGTTTTTTGGATTGATTGGCTCTTACCTGGGCACTCTCGCCTCGTGTGAGGTTTGTTAGTGCCTTCGCAATTTTCGCGAAGTCTTTGACAAATCTTCTATAATAAGATGTTAACCCAAAAAATGCTTTTAGCTCTTGGAGGTTTTGAGCAACTCTCATATTCCCAATTGCGTCTATTTTCCTGGGATCGGGTAGTATTCCCTCCCCAGAGATTATATAATCAAGAAACTCCACTTGAGTTTTCATGAAGGATGACTTTTCTAAATTAATTTTGAGGTTGGCAGCAGCCAAAGCAGACAGAATGGTTTCTAGGTTTGATAAATGCTCCTCTTCAGTGTCTCCCAGGATAATGATATCATCAACGTAGACGTAACAGATTATCCCTATGTGTGGCCTCAATACATCGTCTATCATTCTTTGAAATACCGCCGGAGCGTTTCTTAGTCCAATACGTAGTCTGACGAACTCGTGTTTGCCATTTGCTGTTGAAAAGGCAATCTTCTGAATGTGGCTTTCTTTCATTCGGATCTGGTGAAATCCCGACGTTAAGTCTATAGTCGTGAAGAATTTTGACTGGCCAAAGCTTGCAAGGGTATTGGTAATATCGGGGATCGGGTAGGTATCTGGTACCGTGATGGCGTTTAATCTTTTAAAGTCTAGCACCAACCTATACTGTTTTTCCCCCGCTGAGTTGGATTTTTTGGGCACAACCCAAATAGGTGAATTGTACGGACATTTTGAGGGACGTATGATACCATCCTGAAGCAGCTTTGCAATTTGGGTCTCAACTTCCTGCCTTAGGGCGACAGGGTAGGGGTACGACTTCGTGTAAATTGGGTCAGGAGTTTTTGTATTAATCTCTGCTCTAATGTTGGTTTGTACCAGTTCGTCATCGCAAACTGGACCGAAAACGGATGCAAACTTTTTTAAAATTCCTTGCAGCTTTTTGACAAGCTCGTTCGGTAAATGGTCACATTTGACGTTCACGTGATTCACTGTGTGGATATTTTGGATTTCAGCGGTATTTTGATGTTCGGGGTGATTATAAGAAAGTTGTTCTTCCTATCTATGACAGCTTCCAGTCTGTAAGCGTATCGTCCCCAATGATGCCGTCAAATGACTTGAGGCCTGGCAAAACAAAAAACTCCAAAATTTTGTTGTTTCCCATGCACTGAAAAAAGGCTCCGCTAACTTTGAGAGTAATTGGAATGTAACCAGCCGCTGATTGAATAGTGAATGGTTTCCTCACAAGCTTAGCATTTTGGGATAGTTCGGTTGAAATAAAATTTTTGTTGGCACCGGTGTCTATTAAAAATTTTAACACCTGGCCATTTTCGGTGGTGTATTCTATGTAAGAAACGCTAGAGAGGCATCCTCGATAAAATTTAGGTCAGATTCAGTATAGTCCTCCGCATAGTCGCCGGACGGATCATTATCCTCAATTTCATCAGCGTGGTTTTGAGAATCAAACTCCTCACTGCTACTTTGGAGGTTAAAGAGGCGCTGAGATTTGCTTGTCACCTGGGAGGACTCTCCATACCTTTTTCCTGGTTCCATATTAGATGCTCTGTTGATATAATCCACTCTTCTTGTTTGAATCGACTGATCAACTTCCATCGGAATTAAAGGTTTTGGCTGAGTCGGTCTTCGGGGCATTGGTTTTTGGTTCTGGGAATCGAGATTTATGTTGTAGGCTCTGTTTCTGTCTATTGTATTCAATATGAGTGGACGCACACCATGAGCCTGTAACCTCTGAGGTTTTCCGTGCTTAAAATTGAAGTTTGAGTTAAAATGCGTGGGAACAACCTCACTGTTTTTATTTTGGCGAAGTGGAGTATTCCTTATGCAGACATTTTGAAATTTCAGGCATGAAGCATATGCTTCTGGTAGATTTCCAGGCTTCTGAATCATAAGTTTGTCCGAGAGTTCACTATGCAAGCCTGTCACAAACACGTCTAAGGCACGATTTCTATGATCTTCGGTTAGGGCGATTATAGTTTCTCGTGAGTGATCCCCAGTTTTAACTTTATTAAGTATCAATGAAAGCTGATGATTCACTGAAGCATAAAATTCATCAGCTGTCATACCACCCTGGCGCATATTACGAAGTTGATGTTCTAAGGTTCTTATATCGCGCTTGTCTGCATAGTGCAGTGATAGACATTTCTTTATAGTTGACCAGACTTGGTCGAAAATATTATATGAGATAAGTGCAGCGTCCGCAGGGCCACGCACTGTTTGCCTGATATGACGAAGAATCGCCTGAAAAATTGGTTTACCTTGAACGACTTGGTAGTCTTCGGGGATCATTTCGACGCTGTGCACCCATGATAGGTATTGCACAGGGTTTCCCTCAAAAATCTGTAGATCTCGAACCGAGTCTGGCAATTTCCTTATAGACTCTAGATCTGATTCTGTCAAAGCACCGAATGGAATTTCACGCATCACTTCAGTGCTATTTACATTTCTACCCTCTATTTCCGTTAATCGCGTCTCGATTCTCCTTATCTACTCAATGTGAGCGTTAACTGCCCCGGTCAGTTGCACTAAAGTTTCCTGGATTGCTTCCATTTTATTTTTTTCAAATTAGGGGTGGGATCACACAAACTTTTGAAAAACCGAATCGCAGAAAGTTTCGCTAAGGACGGCACTAAAATTGATCCGTTCTTTTCGAATAACACACCACAATAATAATCGGTGAACGTTGGTTTACATAACACAAGTAATTTCAATTTCCTTTTAAAGCTAATAATTTTCAATGAATCAAAAAAAAAATTTTTAATGAAGAGGTGAACTTACATACAAAAGAAAACTGTTTCCATTTTCTTGAATCGCCCGCAATATCATCTTTGGAGTCCAACGTTGATTGATTTAATTGAGGGACACCTACTGGGGCACAGGTTGGATCACGTTCGCATGCACTTTCTCCACCGAAATCATCACCGTCTTCAGCTCTTTGGTAGTTATTTTTGTTCCCGGTCACCACTTCCTACAGAAGAAGAAAGGACTCCACTTTTACTGGCAGTACCTTACTGTTCGCTTCGGTAGACATATACTTCTGTCTTACCTGGTTAAATCCTGAACAGGTTTCTCTCCTTTTTTGGTTATATTTTGATAAAAACAGGCACTACACAGAGATCACAAAAAGGCACTACTATTTTGTGGATTCCTGTGATAACAGGACTAGTTTTCAATTTTGCTTGGGCGCCAGTTAATGAACAACACCTTTTCATTAAGATTACACTTTTCCTAGTCAAATAAATACACCTTTTGATATTCAAACGTTATAAACTTTATTTGGAACTGGACGTCAGCATTTAATATTCAAACTTTATAAACTTTATCGATGCAATTCCGAAACACAACTAGACGTCTTTATCTTGCGTTCACCTCTTCTTATAACTTTCAAATGCACGCTAAGCAATTACATATCACAAACAAAAATGCTAACCAAATCATTAACAAGAAATGACCAACGTTCACCACGCGTTCCATCGTCAGCAGAATCGAGTCAATCTCGGGTATTATGTTCCTTCGATTCATGTTAATATTATTATGACTGAGAATGACAATATGGGCAAGTAGTATATATATATATATATATATATATATATATATATATATATATATATATATATATATATATATATATATATATATATATATATATATAGATATATATATTTCTATGTAGATATACACATATATATATATACATATATATATATATATATATATATATATATATATATATATATATATATATATATATATATATGTATATATATATATATATATATATATACACATATATATACATATAATTTTGTGCATACAATATTATATTGTCACGTGTTAGAGTTCGCGGCCAATAATTTTAATGTTCCGGGAAACTGAAAACGCACTGTCTTTTAAATTAAGTTAAAAGAATGCACAATCATTAATTTACTTTTTACAAGAATTAATTAAAATGTTATATTCCACTTGTCTATAAATTTATATTTCAACTGTCTTTATCACGAAAACCACTTCACTCACTTCACTATCAATCAATATCGCCTTTCCTTCGCACTTCACTCTATCACAGTTGTAATAAACCCCCCATTCATTTAGCTTGGCTTTATATAGAGCCTCTAGCCATTCAATCCATTTCTCGTACATTGGCGAATGTTCTGACGAGAGCTACCAGGAATATTCGAGTAATTCTGAATGGTCGCAGTGACGTCACTTTCAGATGTTGATCATGCTTGGTGGATTCTTGTGCTTTCGGCACTATGGCAGCCCCAATCTGAAATTGTGAAGTGCCGGAGTGACAGTTCTCTATACGAGAACCGTCGTGAGACTTAGCGGTGTCATTTTTCATGGCTGTTGTCCGCTCATCATGTTCATCGCCATGAATGAAATATATATTTATCTATCTTTCGTTTATTGATCATGATGTTGTTAATAGTTGCGAAGACAATTGCGACAGTAGCCCGCAGAATTGTTTGGATATGTAACACTGTCCCTACCTCAGTTCTTTTTGCCCCGAAGAGATGTGCCGCCATTTTTAGTCAAATCTCCCTGGATGTAATATGGGGCAAAACGGTCCAGGTGGATGGTTTTCATTTTGGCTCACGGTTTATGGTGTTCCTGTATCCGATATACGACGCCGTTGATTCGCTTTGTAACCCAGTATGGTCCCTCCCAATTGTGCTGCAACTTCGGAGACCTACCCCTTCGTTGTTATGGGTTGTATAGCCACACCAAACCATCTTGCTGAAAGCCAGTAGAATTCACCTTTAGATCATACCAGTAGCCGATTCAAGGTGTTTTCGCACTGTCCGATGTATCTGGTTCAACCGTTGCCTTAGATCACTTGCGTACTCTGAGATCGTGTGGGGTTTCTCAGGGGTGTTCCGAACTTTATATCAGCCGGCAGACGAATAGTCTTTCCAAAAATGACTTTTACTGGGGCTTCGCTCGTTGATGCGTGTTCGGCAGCTCTATACGCCATCAAGAATAATGGAATGTGCCGATCCCAGTCCCTTTGGTTCTCGTCAACCATCTTGGCTGGGTGTTTATTGAGTGTGCCATTGAAACGTTCGAGCATTCCATCGGATTGGGGATGCAGCGGTGTTGTCCTCGTTTTCCGTATTCCCAGCTCACACATTTCACCAAAAACTAGTGACTCAAAGTTTCGGCCTTGATCTGAATGTAGTTCACAAGGTACGCCGTACCTACTGACCCAATTTAACACTAGCTGTTCGGCGACAGTAGTTGCTTCCTGGTTGGGAATGGGGTAGGCCTCGGGCCACTTGCTGAAATAATCAGCCACAACTAGCGTGTATCGATATCCCCATTCGGATTCAGGAAGCATTCCTCTGATATCAACAGCAATCCTTACAAATGGTACCCTCACGTTACAGGTTTGCATTTGTCCTCTCTCGCTCTTACTTTGGACCTTTGTTGGAAGCACAAATCGTGCATCTACAAACTGTTTGGTGGCCTTTATTATAGCCAATAACTCCTTCCTGGTCACGCAGTAGTTTCTCTCACTTTTTGAGAGAACTCGGCTGTAATACGAAAGCACTCTTTTCTGCGCCATAGATCTGCTGGGAGAGTCCAGCTTCAATCCCGCTGTTACTCGCATTGGTGTCAACTACAAAAATTTTTCCGTATTTTGGAAATGCCAGCACGGGTGATTTACACAGCTTCTACTTCAAGTTCTCAAAGGCCGCCTGGCATTGTTCATTCCAGACATACCTACAATTTTTCGCGGTTAGCTGATGGGTACACTTGGCTTTTTTGGCAAAGTCTTTGACGAATCTTCGATAGTAGGTCGCCAGACCCTGAAAACTTCGTAGTTGGCGCTTGTCGTTTGTGTTCGGCGGGTTTTCACGGCTTCAATTTTCCCAGGGTCTGTTTTGAAACCTTCTGCTAATACAACGTGTCCCAAGTATTTTACCTCAGCTGCAAAAGGGTACATTTGTCGGGACTAAGTTTCAAATTTGCCAGTTGCAATCGGGAGAAAACCTCTTCTAAGTTCCGCACATGCTCTTCGAATGTTCTCCCGATAACAATGATGTCATCTAGGTACACCAAGCAGGTTTTCCAGGTCAGGCCTCGTAGCACGTATTCCATCAAGTGTTCAAAAGTGGCTGGAGTATTGCATAGCTCAAATGGCATTACCACAAATTGTCACAATCCGGTCTCAACTGAAAATACGGTCTTCTCTCGGTCCATCTTGTGAATTTCTACCTGCCAGTATCCACTCTTGAGATCGAGTGTAGAAAACCATTTTGCGTCGATTAAGGTGTCCATGATTTCGCGATGCGTGGAAGTGGGTAACTATCTTTCATATTGACGTCGTTAAGCTGCCTGTAGTCAACAAAAAAACGAGTGCGATCATCCTTTTTCTTTACGAGAACTACTAGCGCGACCCATAAACTTACGAAATGTTCGATAACACCTTGTTTTTCCGTGTCCAAGATCAGTGCGCTCACTTCTCCTTGTTTGGCTATAGGAAAACGTCTCGGTGCTTGTCAAATTGGCTTGGCTCCCTGTGTATCTATGTCGTGAGTTAACATACTCGTTCGGCCGGGCTTGTTGAGAAGATATCACTGCATTTGGTGACCAGATCAGAGGCTCGCTTGAAGAGCTGCACTGGTAATTTGGTCTGCTTCAATATTGCAGACGTGGATTCCCGGGCTTTGTCTACGTTTTGCCTCCTTTTCCAATGATGGTCGTGAGTAGCTTCCAAAGTGGTGATGGTGGAAACAGGCTGGCAACTGCCGATGACTTCTCCCGCTTTGATGCTCGTGGTTGAGTCTGCGGTGCTAAGAACTCTAACCACCACGTATCCGTTCCTTAAAGATCTTACAAGGCTTCGTCCTACAATCAATCTGCGCAATGCCGGTGTTTCCGTTGGCTCTATCAGATAAGATTGGTGGGCTTCAGAATCACCATCAAGTATCTTGGGAAATTAGAGGCTTGGATCTTCCATCAATACTTCGACATTCCGCCATTTGAAGACTTGTTTGCCCAAATCCAACGTGATTCCATGTGGTCACAGAAAATCCATTCCAAGAATGCATTTATCCATAATGTGCGCGACCAGAAAATTATGTCAGAACGCAAGGTCTCCCAACTGTATCTGGAGGTTGACCTCTCCATGGACAAGTGCAGTTTCTCCTGTAGCTGTCAATAGTAAGAAAATCCTGCTCTTGTGAAGTAGTTGTTGCCTCACTAGGTCTGGTCAGATAATCGGTCGGGCTACACAAGTGTCGATTGTTATGGTGCAATGTTCTCCATCCACTTGACTCGGAAGGCATGAGTCCGCTTCTCCCCGATGTAGTCTTGACACAGCGATGGTGTTGCTGGGGACGTCGATCCTCCTAGCCAACCTCTGCCCCATGAAATCGGCCACTTCTAGTTTGAAAAGCTTCCATTCTGGGCTCCTGACTCGGTCTGGGTGTCCTCCACCCTGGACATTAGCTCGGCTTTCTTTGCTTCTCGCACTCTTTTTGTAGATCTAGGCGCACCACTTACCTGCGGGTCTCGCTCAGTTTCCACGCGCTTACACCTGCAATCATCTGCAATCATCTCGCAAACCCGGACAGTGGTACGAGTCACATTTTCCGTCGGCTTAAAGTTCAGACTATAAGCCAATGCATCCTTAATCGTTTGCTTTTGGGCTAAACGAACGGCTTGTTGCAATTCCTGGTCCTTTAATGCGCTGATGAATGCTTCTACTGCTGCGTCGTCTCAATGTTCTGGGTTGTAAGCTGGGTAAGCCAAAAGTGCCAGTCGCTCAATGTCTTGGGCTATTTGCTGTATGGTTTCACCAGACCTCTTCATCCGATGCCATAGCTGTGGCGTATAAATCTGCTTCAGATGATCGCCTTCATAATGCATGTCAAGCGCATTCATTATAGCAGCCGGGTTTGAGTGCAACTCAATGGGGTTAGTCTGCAGAAGCTTGGCAGCTGGGCCTCTTAGAAGAAGAATTAATGCAGTTGCTCGTTCCTGCTCATTCCAGTGATATGTCTTGGCGGCGGCTTCATCAAATATTGGTGCTTTCACATTTCTGGATGAGCTTTGCACTGCGGTTATAAGTGAGGCTGGTGAGGTGGTTACTGCTACCTTCGCTGCTTCCAAGTCCTTTTTAACTTTTTCCATCTGATGGTTCATTCTCTCTTTGACCTCGCTGATCTCATTATTGATTCTTTCCACAACCTGGCTGTCCTCCTCGACCTGGTAAACCTTTTTCTCGGCGCATTTAATTTGTTTGGCCTGACTACCGAGCTCCATTTATATT
>OZ017738.1:227340816-227375816 GCA_963969285.1 Odontomyia ornata | reverse complement strand
AAAAAAACTAAATTTTGTTGGTTGGTGAAGAGGATCAGGTGCCTTGAGTGCAGTTTTTTTTTGCGAATACGGATCAGACAGTTGAAAGTGGCCGTTGTGTTTTTAGTTTTTCGTTGTCTTAATATTGAAATCTGATTTTCAGTGGCCCCACGCTTCTTTGTTTGTACATCACCGGGCGCTCGGGATTTTGCAAGGAAAGGAGTAAGTAACAATCATATTTTGTTTCAAAATTTTACAAATGATTTTTATAAATAATTTTTATATTTGAATTGATTTGGTTTGTTGTATTTTAGTGCATATTATTTTGTTTAACTCTCAAAAGGGCCTTTTACTCGTAAGGTTTTTTTGGTTGTAAATATAATTGTTGAATTTGTTTGTAAATAAAACAGCCATGGTACATTAAAAACCTTATTTTCATTTCTCAAAATGACCCCTCCCTTTCCCATCCTTTTCCCTTTGTGCTAGTTTTTATGTAAGGTGGCTCAGCACGAGCAGAGGGTGTCCCGGAAGACCCACGACACGACTGAGCGCTAGCCGGTCTCAGTATGCCACCCCGGGCTACACACCCCTCTGCCAGAACCTAATGTCTGCAACTGCGGTGACTTCCGTGGTTGCTACATATGGCGCCCAAACTGGTTCTAGTTGATTTTATCAGTTTTTAATTATAACTTAAATTTTTCAATTTCAGATTTGTATGGGCTTGAGTACCTGGAGTGCCTGACTTGAATAGTGGTCTGAGCATTCCAGGGAAATTATTTTTTTTTGTTTTGTTAGAAATTTTCGATGACTTGTTTGAATTATGAAAAGTGATCGAGTAATAGTTGAAAAGTTTTAGTTTCGATTTTGATATTAATTTATAGATTTTTGATCACGGGGTTCGCCGCAGTTGCAGTGGCGCCTACCGTGCTGTTTTGTGTTTGATAGTCTCCACCGGCTATGATAGTGGGCATGCTTTAGCAGTGTGGATGTTGGTTGGGATCAACCGAATTTTGAGTCGTTGGCTATATCTCCCTGCACGGGATAGTTGGACTTAGATCCATCTCTTGGAATTAGCCAACGCTTTCGGCCCTTCTATCATCTATCTGGTGGTAGCTTTGGGATATGTGCGGCTCTTGTCCGAGCCATTATGAAGTCCGTAGTATTTCATAATGGTCTCGTAGTCAGCTTTTGAGGTGACAATTGGAGCGGAGTCCGCCTATAAATTCCATTGTTATACCATGCACTGTTGTGGTTTGTCTGCTTCGTGTTATGTCTAAATTTTAATCACCATCCCATATAATTACCTGTTCTTTTCCTTTTCCTCCTAGGGGAAATCATTTTTAGAAATGATAGCAAAATCACTTTCGATAATTGAATTTAAACATAATTCCATTTGCACTCGCTTGCACTCATTCCGCTTACTTCTCGTCATATATTTTCCTTTATTTCGCCACTTCATTCAAAGTTTATTATTGATTGTAATGTAGATAGTGTTAGATTTGGGTTGACTTCAAACTCATTGAATTAAGGTTCAGATTAGTTATAGATTATTAGCGTCAATTAGGGTCTTGGGTTAGATTAGTTTTAGATAAGTGGGTTTATGGTTTTACGGATGTTAGTTTAAAGTAATTCGGTTAGTTTTAATATTAATGATTTAGATTAGGTTAGTTCGTTTTGGGTTTTGAGTAATTTTTATTAATTTTAGTTTTGATGATTGGAGATTGCGTTTAGTTTAATTATTTTTTTTTGGGGTTTGAATAATTGCAAGGTTGAGTTTGATAATTGATTTTAGTTTATGTTTGTTAGTTAGGTTTTGGTCAGGGTTAATTTGCACGTAGTGTGCATTATAGAGACTTTTTATTTTTATTCTAGCTAGTAAGTTTTAAATTTTTATATATTTATTTACTTGTCCGTTTGTCTGTCTGGCATTCAAATTTTAATTTATTTTTAAAGAATCGTTTGTTTGTCTGTCTGTAATTTATTAAATTATTTCTTTTATTTAAATTGTCGGTGTTGTCCGTCTGTTCATTGATTTTAATATATGTACTTAAATTATTTAGATGTTCTGTAGATTTTTATTGTTTTTGATAGTCATCATGTTTCCGCACATACGACATGAACCCGATAATTTCACTCGCTGTTCATTACGCTCTTCCCAAGATTTGCCAACTCCTCAGTCGGAGCTCTCGTTCCAGGATGGTGATCAGGCAGTTGAGACTCATCAAACGATTATCCCAATCACCAAATGGGGTTTTAAGTTCGATGGTGGCTCCAATGGTTTGGATGCACGACAATTTTTGTTTCGTGCTAGCATTATGGCTAGAGATTATGGTCTCACAGAGCGTGAACTCGTTCGAGACTTTCATGTTCTGCTGCAGGGATATGCCGAAAACTGGTACTGGCAGATACGTGACCTGCATAGAAACTTGAGTTGGACGCAGCTAAAAGTGGAGTTCATGGAACGATTTGGATCTCGGCTTGATGATGCACATATTTGGGAAAATATGTTCGCCCGCAGGCAAGAATCCAATGAACCATTCATCGAATTTTATGAATCCCTTGAAGCTATGGCTCTTCAACTCAGGACTCCGATTAGGGACACGGATCTGCGAGACCTAGTTTTCAAAAATATGAGTTTCAGGTTGCAGGATCACTTAGCTGGACATGAGTTCTCGACCACCCGTGAGCTTGTCTGGAAGTGTCGTCGAATTGAGGACACTTGGCGTGAGCTGGAGATCAAGTATGGTCGACCTCCTGTTCAGCCTTATGAACTTAATTCTGTGAGACCACCTGATCGGTTACCGGCTGGTTTGGAATCTTGTGTGCCAATGAACCTCCATCCTAGTGGAACGAGAGATTTTTGTCACAATAATACCGACATGTATCATCATGAATCCCCAGTACCATTTAGCAGTGCTAATATCTCAAGCAGATCACCGGACTATGTCGGAAGTAATGGAAAGGCGGGCGATGATCGTGAGTCACCCGCTAGTTTTAGAGCACGACCTTTTCGGGATCGCTTTCGGAGATCCTGGAAATATTTCTTCGCCAGGCGTCTCTTGAAGCGTGCCTGCGTGGAGTCAATTGTTGCAACTCCTGGCGACAATAGGCCCTACGCAGAGATTTCCGTCAAGGGTCGCAAATTGACGGGCTTGCTTGATAGTGGAGCCAGTGTTAGTATCCTCGGAGCCGGAGCCTTGGACCTGCTGTCGGATTTGGGTTTGCATATGCATACCATGCATGCTCATGTTCAGACTGCATCAGGGCACAAGGATCCAGTTCTGGGATACGTCACCACATTGGTGCAATTTAATAAAACCACCAAATTGATGAGATTCCTAGTTGTTCCTTCCTTGACGCACGCAGTGTATCTTGGAATTGACTTCTGGGATCTCTTCAAAATAGCACCAATCCAGGTCAACGCTATCGAAGCAGCGTCGGAGCTTCAGAGCCCTGAATTCCATCTTTTGTCATCAGCAACGACTGGACTTCGTCAAACAACAGTTTCCGTCGTATAATGAGAAAGGCTTGGGTAGGACCAGTCTCGTGTCTCATCACATCGACACTGGTTCTGCTCGACCCATCAAGCAGCGGCATTATGCTGTCTCGCCTGTTGTACAGAAACTGTTGTATGACGAACTCGATCGTATGTTGTCTTTGGGGGTAATAGAGGAAAGTCAGAGTTCGTGGAGTTCGCCTGTGACCCTTGTCAGAAAACCCGGCAAGGTGCGTTTGTGTCTTGACGCTCGACGCCTCAACGAGGTGACTGTTAAGGACGCCTACCCGTTGCCACTGATTGAATGTCTTTTGGCACGGTTGCAGAGTATCAGGTTCATTACCAGCTTGGACCTGAAGGATGCCTTTTGGCAAATACCATTGGATGAGGCAAGTAAGGAGAAAACGGCCTTTACTGTCCCTGGCAGGCCCTTGTACCATTTCAAGGTCATGCCGTTCGGATTGTGTAATGCTCCCCAAACGATGTGTCGGTTGATGCATAAAGTAATACCGCATGAGCTGCAGGACAAGGTATTTGTTTACCTAGATGACCTGCTTGTTACAAGTTCAACATTTGATGAGCACTTGGAGCTCCTGAGTACTGTTGCAAAACTGCTCAGGGACGCCAACTTGACCATCAATGTTGAAAAAAGCAAGTTCGTCAAGAAGGAGATCAAATATCTTGGCTTCGTAGTGAGTGATGGTATCCTGCGCACCGACCCGGAGAAGGTTTCAGGTATAGTCTCCTATCCTGAACCCCGAACGGCCAAAGACGTGAGACGGTTCATGGGCATGGCAGGATGGTACAGGCGTTTCATTCCAAACTTCGCCTCGGTTACGGCCCCTCTAACGGATTTGCTAAAGGGCAAACGTGCCTTCAAGTGGTCTGCTTCCGCCAATAGTGCCTTTAATAAAGTGAAGCAATTGCTGATTTCTGCTCCAGTGCTGGCCAACCCCGACTTTACGAAGCACTTCTATATCCAGTGTGACGCAAGTACAGTGGGTATTGGAAGTGTTTTGTTCCAGAAGGACGATGAGGGTGGAGAGCATCCAATCGCATATATGTCTATGAAGCTCAACGCTGCGCAACGTAACTATAGCATTACAGAATTGGAATGCTTAGCTGCGGTTCAGAGCGTAAAGAGATTCAGGGCATATATCGAAGGGTTGCCTTTCACCATCATAACCGACCATGCCAGTCTTAAATGGCTGATGCAGCAGTCGGACCTTTCTGGTCGATTGGCTCGCTGGAGTCTGAAATTACAAGGGTTCAATTTCCAAATTGAACACCGGAAAGGTGCCCTTAACGCTGTTCCCGATGCGTTGTCAAGAACATGCTCGAGGGACGAGCGGGTGAACTCGATCATTCCCTGTCTCCCGGAGCACAGACATATTGGTGGTTCAATCCCGGAGTCTGCGTTTCAGGAGCCCGAGTATGAGCATCTCAAGGAGCAAATCTTGAAACAACCCGGTCAGTTTCAGAATTTGCACCTTGCAGATGGTCGAATCTATATTAGTACTGGTTCTCCTGTAACGTCGACTACTGATATTCCCAGAACAAAACTATGGGTTCCTGAGGGTCACCAACGAGCTCTCATAGTATGAGCTCATGATGATCCCCGGGGCTCTCATTGTGGAATTCGCAAAACAACTGAAGTTTTGCAAAGGTATTATTATTGGCCTCGTTTGCGTCAAGATGTGATTCAGCACATCAAGAATTGCTTGATATGCAAACAGGTCAAACCGTCAAATTCCACAATGAGACCCCCTATGGGAGCATCACGAGACTCCGAACGACCTATGCAGTGCCTGTTTGTGGACTTCATGGGCCCATACCCTCGTTCAAAATCAGGGAATACCCAATTGTTCGTGGTCCTGGATCATTACACCAAGTTCGTATGGCTCAAGCCCATGACGAAAGCCACCGCAGAGTCAGTCGTGCGATATTTGGAGCGCGAAATCTTTCTGACCTTCGGAGTGCCTGAATGGCTTCACTCTGACAATGGCGTACAGTTCACCTCCAAGGTGTTCAGCAAGCTTATAAATGACTATGGAGTGCAGCATTGCTTCACCCCATATCATTCACCGCAGGCGAATGCCTCAGAGAGGTCAAACCAGTCGACACTGAACGCCATTAGAGCCTATATAGGGTCTGATCATGGCAAGTGGGACGAGAATCTTCCAGCCTCATGTTTTGCCTTCCGCAAGGTGATTCATGAGTCCACGAGATATTCGCCCTACTTTCTCATGTTCGGGTACCACCCTATCCAACATGGTTCTGAGTACGCCCTCCTCAGAAGCCTTGATGCTTTTGAGGATAGTGAGGTACAGCTAAGTGCTAACAGTGATCGACTGCGAGCTGTACAGGACCAAGTCAGATGCAAACTGCAAGAAGCCTACCAAAAGGGAGCTCAACGCTACAACCTGCGTGTTCGTCCTCGTGAGCTACTCCAGGGTCAGAAGGTTTTCGTGCGTAATTTCACTGTGAGCAATGCCGCAGATCGCTTTGCTGCCAAATTCGCTCCACGATTCACTCTTACAGTGGTCCGGTGTCGGATTGGGCAAGTGGCATACGAGCTTGAAGATGAATCCGGTAAGCTGCTTGGCACCTTTCACGCCAAAGACATCCGATCCGGTTCATAATTACCCCTGCCGACCTTCTTTGTTTGCCCGGCTGAATGAGACACTCAGGGTCTGGGTCGTCCCCACGATTGTTGCGAATTCCGGCGTACCAACTTTCTCCCATTCGCAACTTCAAATTGCTGCCGTAATATTTCCACCTTCCTTTGGGCATTCCTACCCTTTCCTCCATAAATTTATTTATTTTTTTTTTACATGTTTCCATTTTCCCTTTAATTTTTACTCCCCCATCATCACAATACTACCCTTTTTCCTTATTAACAACTACAAAAAAATAATACCTACTAATAATTTCAATTTTCCCACTAATAACGTTCCATTTATTAATTCCCACTAACAAAATTTCATTCTATTCATTTTCCCTAACAAAACCTAATTCCTTCCTTAACACTAACTAATTCCATTCCCACTAACAAATTTTATTTTTTTATACTAACAAAAATGAATTGACTAACAAAATTCAATCCCATGCCCAAATGCATCATTGAAGTTGCTTATGAGATGAATGGGAGATCGACCATCCACGGCACCATTGGCTGCGTCGTGAGTCCTCGATCTTGGGTCTGCTGGAACCCTGAGTTCAAGTTCTCCCGGGCGCACCGAAGTATTCTTTTTGGGGTATCGGCAAAATCAATAGTTTTCGTAATGTATATGTGACACTTTACATTCAATCAAGCGATTCTTGGGGATGTAAATTGCCATATATGCAAGTCAATGAATACTATTGTGATTGTCGATACGGGAACAAAAAATGTGTGGGTAGCGGAATCGAAGTGTAATGAACTTCGATTACGTTACCCAGATGCGGCAGCGGTAATTTAAAAATGAAAAGGATTGCGGGATATGAGTGGGAAATGGGAAAATTAAGTGGTTGGGATTGGAGAGTCAGTTTTTGGATTTGAAAGAGATAAGGGTGTTTTGTGTGCTCAGTGGAATTGATTTTTGGAGGATTTTAAAATTGGGGAAAAAGGGAGTTGGTATTTGGAAAAAAAATATAAAAGACTTTTGCATTGCGGGATATGAGTGATTTTTGTGTATTTTAAAATTGGAGAAAAAAAAAAAGTTTTTGGATTGAAAAATGTGATGGTGAATCAAACAGATTTTTCCTTTGAAGTTTTAATGAAGAAGTAAGAGAGTGAAAGTATTGAGAAAGTGAGGAATATTGGATTTTGGAAGAGAAAGGAGTTGAATTTGTGCGGTGTGAAAAAGAAACAGAAAAGAAGAAGAAAAGATTTTATTGAGTTGAAGTGCGGGGAGACGAAAGTTGAAAGTTTTTTTAAAAAAAAAAAAAACTAAATTTTGTTTGTTGGTGAAGAGGATCAGGTGCCTTGAGTGCAGTTTTTTGTTTTGCGAATACGGATCAGACAGTTGAAAGTGGCCGTTGTGTTTTTAGTTTTTCGTTGTCTTAATATTGAAATCTGATTTTCAGTGGCCCCACGCTTCTTTGTTTGTACATCACCGGGCGCTCGGGATTTTGCAAGGAAAGGAGTAAGTAACAATCATATTTTGTTTCAAAATTTTACAAATGATTTTTATAAATAATTTTTATATTTGAATTGATTTGGTTTGTTGTATTTTAGTGCATATTATTTTGTTTAACTCTCAAAAGGGCCTTTTACTCGTAAGGTTTTTTTTGGTTGTAAATATGATTGTTGAATTTGTTTGTAAATAAAACGGCCATGGTACATTAAAAACCTTATTTTCATTTCTCAAAATGACCTCTCCCTTTCCCATCCTTTTCCCTTTGTGCTAGTTTTTATGTAAGGTGGCTCAGCACGAGCAGAGGGTGTCCCGGAAGACCCACGACACGACTGAGCGCTAGCCGGTCTCAGTATGCCACCCCGGGCTACACACCCCTCTGCCAGAACTTAATGTCTGCAACTGCGGTGACTTCCGTGGTTGCTACAATATATATATATATATATATATATATATATATATATATATATATATATATATATATATATATAAGTATAAATATAAATAAAATATTGTTACATATCCAAACAATTCTGCGAGCCACTGTCGCAATTGTCTTCGCAACTATTAACAACATCATGATCAATATCTGAAAGTGACGTCACGCTCGAATATTCCAGGTAGCTCTCGACAGAACATTCACCAATGTATGAGAAATGGAATGTATGGCTAGGGGCCCTATCTAAAGCCGAGCTGAATGAATTGGGGGATTATCACAACCGCGATAGTGAAACTGCGATACAGTGGAGCGCAAAGGCAAGGCGATATTGATTGATAGTGAAGTGAATGAAGTGGTTTTCGTGACATAGACAGCTGAAATATAAATTTATAGACAAGTGGAAAATAACATTTTAATTAATTCTTGTAGAATAGTTAAATTAATGATTGTGCATTTTTTTTAGTAAATAAACTCTTTTAAAATAATTTAAAAGACAGTGTGTTTTCACTTTCCCGGAACATTAAAATTATTGGCCACGAACCATAACACGTGAAAAAGGTGGGATTGAACATCTTGAAAGTGAAAACTTAAGAACATTTTTTTAAATGCACAATTGTGAAACGTAACGGGAAACTGGTGAAAAAAATAAGCCGAAATAATAAAAATATCACTAAGCTAACCTTTAATGAATTAACCATGTTGGAGCTTAGGGGAGAAGCAAAAACACGAAAATCAAAGGAACCAGAATATGCGCTGATGCATATGTTGATGCTGATGCAGCAAGAGCAGCGACAACAGTCTTCCAGTTTAACTGCAAAGCTAAGTGAACAGTCTTTCAGTTTAACTACAAAGCTAAGTGAAGAGTCATCCAGTTTGACTGCGAAGCTAAGAAAACAGCCCTCCAGTTTAGCTGCGAAGCTGGACCAACAAGCGACCGAAATCAAGGAAGTGCAAAAACAGTCAACTGAAATATAAATGGAGCTCGGTAGTCAGGCCAAACAAATTAAATGCGCCGAGAAAAAGGTTTACCAGGTCGAGGAGGACAGCCAGGTTGTGGAAAGGATCAATAATGAGATCAGCGAGGTCAAAGAGAGAATGAACCATCAGATGGAAAAAGTTAAAAAGGACTTGGAAGCAGCGAAGGTAGCAGTAACCACCTCACCAGCCTCACTTATAACCGCAGTGCAAAGCTCATCCAGAAATGTGAAAGCACCAATATTTGATGAAGCCGCCGCCAAGACATATCACTGGAATGAGCAGGAACGAGCAACTGCATTAATTCTTCTTCTAAGAGGCCCAGCTGCCAAGCTTCTGCAGACTAACCCCATTGAATTGCACTCAAACCCGGCTGCTATAATGAATGCGCTTGACATGTATTATGAAGGCGATCATCTGAAGCAGATTTATACGCCACAGCTATGGCATCGGATGAAGAGGTCTGGTGAAACCATACAGCAAATAGCCCAAGACATTGAGCGACTGGCACTTTTGGCTTACCCAGCTTGTAACCCAGAACATTGAGACGACGCAGCAGTAGAAGCATTCATCAGCGCATTAAAGGACCAGGAATTGCAACAAGCCGTACGTTTAGCCCAAAAGCAAACGATAAAGGATGCATTGGCTTATAGTCTGAACTTTAAGCCGACGGAAAATGTGACTCGTACCACTGTCCGGGTTTGCGAGATGATGGCAGATGATTGCAGGTGTAAGCGCGTGGAAACTGAGCGAGACCCGCAGGTAAGTGGTGCGCCTGGATCTACAAAGAGAGTGCGAGAAGCAAAGAAAGCCGAGCTAATGTCCAGGGTGGAGGACACCCAGACCGAGTTAGGAGCCCAGAATGGAAGCTTTTCAAACTAGAAGTGGCCGATTTCATGGGGCAGAGGTTGGCTAGGAGGATCGACGTCCCCAGCAACACCATCGCTGTGTCAAGACTACATCGGGGAGAAGCGGACTCATGCCTTCCGAGTCAAGTGGATGGAGAACATTGCACCATAACAATGGACACTTGTGTAGCCCGACCGATTATCTGACCTGACCTAGTGAGGCAACAACTACTTCACAAGAGCAGGATTTTCTTACTACGGACAGCTACAGGAGAAACTGCACTTGTCCATGGAGAGGTCAACCTCCAGATACAGTTGGGAGACCTTGCGTTCTGACATAATTTTCTGGTTGCGCACATTATGGATAAATGCATTCTTGGAATGGATTTTCTGTGACCACATGGAATCACGTTGGATTTGGGCAAACAAGTCTTCAAATGGCGGAATGTCGAAGTATTGATGGAGGATCCAAGCGTCTAATTTCCCAAGATACTTGATGGTGATTCTGAAGACCACCAATCTTATCTGATAGAGCCAACGGAAACACCGGCATTGTGCAGATTGATTGTAGGACGAAGCCTTGTAAGATCTTTAAGGAACGGATACGTGGTGGTTAGAGTTCTTAGCACCGCAGACTCAACCATGAGCATCAAAGCGGGAGAAGTCATCGGCAGTTGCCAGCCTGTGTAGTGAATACGAGTTTTCAATAAAGTCCGTAAAGGACTGCAGCGATGGTCTGCTGCACTGGCAGAAGAAGGTGTCGGTTTCTGCCGAGAATGCCCTCGTCCGGAGACGCGTGAATGCGCTGGCTGGCTAGCATTGCGGTGTCGTGGGGCGGGTTCGTTTCCCCGGCACGAGGACCCACTACAAAACATTTCGCATTCACGAATTGCTTTCAGGTCAAAAAAAAAGGCGACCAAAGTCGCAAAGTTGTAGATAACCTCACCGAAGGAGACGTACTTGTTACTAGAACAAGTGAAACCTGAGAAGAAAGGCGAACTTGGGTTAACCTCGTCTTTACCCGACAAAGTTCATGGCCCACAAATGAAAGAGGGGCAACCGGGTGGTGGTGGAGCCCCTTCATACCCACCCAACCGGAATGAATCCATTGAAAGCTTGTTGAAGTGGCCAGGTATTCCTCTTCTGAGTGGAAAACTCATACAACTTGAATTATATGAACTTTCCCATCAGAAGGGGAGTACCCCGGTGAACAATTTATGTCATAGAATTATATAATCGGATTGCATAATTCTATGCCATAAAAAGGCACTCTGCTTGGGCCACTCAACCCAAAACGTCACCTGAAACAGAAAAAAAAAGGATTATTAATTACCCGGTGGCTGGCTCATGCTTTGAGGGGTAAGCCTGCCACCGTACCGGGTCCTATACCCGGTTAGATAGAACGGAAGGGAAAGACCGATTTTAAAATTTACTCCTGCATGTTTATTAATATTTTATTTACAATTTGCATGTTCTTCAAGAATGTTAATGTAAAGATTTCAAAATTTGCGATAGGAAATAAATTAAAGCAAAGGACCGCCAAAAATCGATTGTTTAATAAATCGTTAAGTATTCATGTTCCGAGTAAAAAAAATGAGAGCTCATATTACTTATAGTATATAAATACCAAATGTTGCTTGTTTATACTATGCTTTTCAAGTTAGTTTTTCTTATCTTAAGATTCCATCCAGTTTTTCTTAATTATTTAGTAAGTTTTTGAAATAACCGAGTTGCTTTTCAACAAACAAAGTAAAAATGTTTAATTTTAATCAAGTTCAGCTAATGAAAACGCGTCAACTAAATTTCTAGGCTTCCAATTAATTTGAAACCAAAACTCTACTGTCGAAATCTAATATATGTATCTCAATATTTTCTTGTCCTGCAGAAATACGTCTTGTGTGTGCTTACTTAACCAAACGGATCATGTAGGAAATTAGAGTTAATATACTTGTATGTATTGTAAATAGGAAAATTAGGCAACCAAAACGGTACTTACCTGCATGTTCCGTCGAGCGCTCGATGGGTGCAGGTATCTTCTTCTACCAACGTAGAACAGCTCACACACAAAAACCTCGACGGCAGAAATTATAAAATAAAATAAAAACTTTTCTTACAGCGATGCGTATTTCGCTCTCTCCTTATCAATTATTTAGTAATAATAAAATTTGAAAAAAAAAAAAATATCCATAAACGAAAAATGCTTTCTTCTGGCTTTTCTTCTCCCTTCTTCAGGCGGGTGAGTTTAAACTTATGCAGTCGTATATACACACACACACAACGGTCCTTTCTCTTCTTTCCTCTCTTTGCTCAGATTCTTTCTCTTTCTCCTCCTTTTTCCTTACGATTCCTTCACAATAGAATGAACGAAAGTTGGATAGTGGTGTGTTTTACTTTTGTTATTATTGTTGTTGGGTTTCCCTTTTTAGTATCTAATTCGGATTAAATTCAAAATCTGTCGCACGAATATCACAGCTTTCTTATAGCATTCTATTATAAGATTTGTACTGAAGGCGTATTATATCTTTATCTTATTAATGGGTTCTTATCATCTTCTTTCCAACATTAACTCGGCGATATTATTCCTAAGCGCACACATGGAGATTTCAGGTATTTACATTTATTGTTGTTACGAAAATAGCAGCGATAACCGTTCTCTGCCGTACTGCACACCTCACGCGTTGTGTTCAACGTGGAAAATTTCACTAAATTTGGTTGAATTTCCCCTGCGTTTATGCTACGTCGTTGCGATATTTCGACGGTTGTCGTAGTTTATCAATATTTACAAATTCATCAAATTACACTTTTTCCAAACAGGTTATAATATATACATTTAAATCAGGCCGTCAATTTTGCGTTCCCGTCCATTTCGCCAGTTTTCTAGCAACTAACTCTTTATTTATAAATATCACGTTCTTTTCTTCGCCCCTGAACGGAACAATCCACTTTGCTTTGCACTTTTTATAATTATCGTTTATTTTTTCACAATATTTCACTGTCTTTTACGCGAGAAACTTTTCCACGTGTCTCGGCGATATTCTGATCAGCCCGCAATCTCCTCTGCACTCCAAACTGATCTTCCCTGAATCAAACCGGTCACGAGCCAAACGGAATTTTGTGGGGACGCGATCGACCACTGCTAAAATTTTCCGCTTTTTCGACTTCTCGCACTGCACGCGTAACTCACGCCAAGCGTTTGGCCTCTCCGCTCGCTTGATTTTTGATTAGAAGACTCATATTTAATATGATCGTCTTACCGTTTAAATTAAATATTACAAAATTTACTATAAACTAAGATGGAACCCGATGTATCTTGTGGCGCAGAAGTGAATCCATCCGCAACTTCTTCACATTAGCGGACACACAGCACGACCCGTCTTCTACCCACGGAGGTTTCTTTTCCCGACTCCCTTTTTCTCTACGCGGCATCCGCGCTGTCTGGCGGTTTCGAGCAGACTCCCCGGATCTCAATCTTAATCGAATTCCTCGTTTGTGAAACGAAGCATGAGACTCGACTTGCCGACGCCACTCTCCCCGATAATTCAAATTTTCAATGTTGTTATGTAGTTATCACCCAATTTTCACGATTTACGACGCAATAGCATGCAAATTTTGCAAGCACAATTTAATATTCTCCACACTCAAGCAACTACGACACTTTATGGGCAAGTAGAACAATACGAACACATTCAGAAAGGGGGAAATCACACGATTGGAGGTTTTTGTTGCTATCAAATGTACTTTTTCCTTATCATTTGTAGTATATGACGGCGGTATTTGCAATTTCCATTTTCACTGTCTTTTGTAGATTCGATTAAGTTATCAATTGAAAGCAATTTTTCGTTTATGATGATTAGGCGTAATTAGGTGGGAAAAATCGGAAGAATTAGGCAGGCTCACGTTAATTACCGGCAAACAAAACAATTTTTAATTAATATTATGGTTGGAATGGGTAAAATTTGACAAATTTAAGGGGTACAATGATTTTATCGTTCATATAATTAAAGGGGTTAGCCGTTTCGTTCTAAGCATTTGTATACCGCGTTACACCGCAATTCGTTAAATTATCTTCAAAAGATATTGTAATAAGATACTACACATTAGAAATTTGAAACAGTTTAGAATTTTGTTTCCCGGGGGTTAAGTACAAAAGAAATTTTCTTGACTTATTTTTCATGTGAAAAAAAAAGAAAAGGAGCGAGTGTTGCGATGGGGAAGGTGACTGAATGGTTACTCCTTGTTAAATTGAGTTTGTGCTATGTGCCTGAGGCAGCGCTGGCTTTTAGAGCCATAGCTCCTCGGTTATTACAGGGCAGCTAATTTTCTCGCGATCCCAAGGCAATGCGGATTGCGAAAAAGGAGCTGAAGGATCTTTCTGTGTATCATGGGTTGGCTTCGGCGTCGGGACAAGAGATGACGGACACTAAAAGAAAAACACAATTGACAGACGGGCAGACCGACTTATGTTTTGTTTGGCCGGAAGTATACAACCTTGCGCGTTTTTTTTTGAAAGTAAATGCGGACGGACAAACAGACGTGCCCAATTATCTATCGGCGCAGGTCTTTCACGTGGTATATCCCCACTTCTTTTCCCGATGGATCCGTTATCAGGTAACGGTTAGTTCCCATTACCTTCTTTATGCGGCTTTTCAAGAATCGCCTGTCCAGCTTGGCGTTGTAATGCCCCGCGGCGTCACTTTGGCGGAAATTTCACCGGAAAACTTCATCTCCTTCTTTGAAATTAGCAGATCGTGACCGGAGATTGTACTGCGCTTCATTTGCACTGCCTGCGGCCTTAATCTTCCGTCGGATTTGTTGGCGGAGGTCTCCTAGACGTTCGTGGGGCTCCAGCGCAACGACGGGGTCTCCCAAACACTTTAATTGCCGTAACAGCCGGTATGATTTACCGTGGCAAATCATGTGCTGTCCAAAGGCGGCAAAGTAAGGGGCGACACCGGTGACGGAATGATACGAGGATCGCAGGGCGCATGTGATGGCAGACAATCGACGATCCCAATCCTTTTGAGATGGGTGGACGTAGGAATGGATCGCGGCCAATAGGGTGCGGTTCAACCGTTCTGATGCGTTGGACTGAGGAGAGTATATGGGCGTCAGTTGGTGTTCAACGCCATACTGCTCAAGTAGGCTCTTAAACTGCCGAGACCGGAACTGTACTCCGTTGTCTGAGTACACGCTCTCTGGAACACCGAACACATGGAATACCCGGTTCTCTAAGAATTTCACGATAGATGGAGTTGTGAATTTACGGATAGGTTCCACCATTGGGAACTTTGAAAGCTGGTCTAGATTGACTATAGCTCCGATGTGTCCCATGGAAGACCGAGGATATGGACCGAGTAGATCGATGTATAGACGCTGGAATACGCGTTCTGGGACGTTGAGTTGACCCGTAGGAGGTCGAAGAGGCTGGTTGGGCGCTTTGGTGCCTTTACAGGTCTCACAAGCGCTCACGTAGTCTTTGACCTGAGATGCCATTTAAGGCCAAAAGAAGTATTTCTTGAGTCGCCGTAATGTTCGACCGTAACCTCCGTGTGCACTTAAAGGATGGTCATGTGCGCGGAAGATCAGATGTTGTGTCATTTCCTCCGGTACCCAGAGTTTCCAAGACTCTTCTTCCTGCCATGGATCACCAGTGGCGTATTCATTTCGTCTATACACGTAGCCGTCTATTACCTTCAAATCAGGCAGCTGTGGTTGTTGGGTCGCTATGGTTTGCCTCAACTCTTTGTAGCTGTCTGATTCGAAATGTGGGCTGTCCAAATCTATTTCGATGGGGTCCTCGTCATTTATTGTCAATTCGGCTCCCTCTGGGGAAAACATCCATGAGAGAGTGTCGGGTACGATGTTCTGGGTCCCTTTCCGGTGCTTGATGGAAAACTTGAACCCTTGCAGTTTAAGAGCCCATCTGGCTAGGCGTCCATTTAAATCTGCCTGGTTCATCAACCATTGTAGTGACGCGTGGTCCGTAATGATCTCGAATTGGTGGCCCTCGATATAAGCTCGGAATTTCTTCACAGCCATTACCGCTGCCAAACATTCTTGCTCGGAAACAGTATAGTTTCTTTGGGACGAATTCAGCTTATTGGACATGAAGGCGATGGGAGCTTCCTCTCCTTCGTCGGTCAATTGCACCAGCACGGCTCCTGCTCCATGTTGACTTGCGTGACAATGAATGGAGAAGGGCTTCGTGAAGTCGGGGCTGTGCAAGACAGGAGCTGATGTGAGGGCTTGTTTTAGCTCTTCAAATGCCTTTCGGCTGAGTTCGGTCCAAACGAACTTCCCCCTCCGCAACATGTCTGACAGGGGCGCTGAAACTGTTGCGTAATTCCGAACAAACCTTCGGTACCAACCGCACACACCAAGGAAACGTCGTAGCTGCTTCACAGTTTTTGGTAAGGGGAACTCATCAATCGCACGAGTTTTGTCTGGATCCGTTTTGATAGTGCCATGTCCTATGACATTTCCTAGGTATCCGACTTCTTTCATGACAAACTTACTTTTCTGTACGTTGATGGTGAGTCCCGCCTTACTGATGTGCAGGGCTACTTCTTGTAGAAGTAGGAGGTGTTGATCGAACGTTTCCGTGATGAGTAACAGATCATCAAGGTACACGAACAATTGGTGTTTCAGGTGAGGTGGGATGACCTTGTCCATCGACCGAGTCATCGTTTGCGGCGCGTTACACAGGCCAAAGGGCATTGTGACGAACTGATATAATGGTCGTCCAGGCACTGTGAAGGCGGTCTTGTCCCTCGACCCCTCATCGAGTGGAATTTGCCAGAAGGCGTCTTTTAGGTCGAGACTGGTGATATAATTGGCTTTCGGCAGTCTCCCTAGTATTCCATCGATGAGTGGAAGAGGGTACGCGTCCTTGATGGTAACCGCGTTTACCTTACGGGCATCAAGACAGAGGCGGACTTTACCTGGCTTCACCACCAAGGTTACCGGTGATGACCAGGCGCTTTGGGACTCTTCTATGACCCCTAACTCGAGCACCCTATCTAATTCCGCATACACCAATTTCTCCATGGCTGGCGAGATGGCGTAGTGTCTCTGTTTAATCGGTTTACTATCGCCAACATCGATGGCGTGTGAGACTAAGGTGGTGCGGCCAAGACCTTGGGTAGCATAAGATGGGAAAGCAGCGATGGATGCTTCCAGGCGTTGTCGTTCGTTAGGCGTCAGGTCATGCCTATCGGGAATAGAAGTGATTGCGTTGACATATCTGGTTTTTAAAGACAAATCTGTGAATAAATCGGAGGCCAGTCCAAAGCGAAGGACGAAATCGACGCCAAGGTACACATTCTGAGTCAAAGACGGAATAATGTAGAAGGTAATATCCTTCGTCTGACCCCTGAACGTCACGGGTGTGGTTAGTTTACCTCGTATAGGGTGTTTGCTACCATCAGCTGTACTGATTTCAGTGCGCCAGGATTTAATCAAGTTCGGATAGTCTTGGAGCACCTTCGAGCCAAAGCTCGAGGCAAGACAACTGTTACTGGCACCCGTGTCGATCAATGCAAACACGGTTTCGCCCAACAGTTTAATTGGATGATAAGGCCTGATCTCATTCTCAGCAACCTCCGAGATGTTACAAGAGTTTAAGGTTTGACGGCAGGTGCGCACTCTCTTGCGGAAATTCCGCCAACGACGGGTTGACCATTTTGTCGTGCGCGGGCGGGAAGTGACTACTTCAGAAGCAAATATTCGCTCTCGAGCCCCCCGATATTCCTGCAGTCGAACATGATAAGGTTTTAGAGTGCGTAATTGAGGCTGCCGGGGTGCTTCTGGCAGTGACTGCGGTGGTCGCTTTAATATTGTCGTTGGTGGGGTCTCCGGAAGAGAGTGAACATCCGCAGTCGTAGTGGACATGGCTGGTGGGTTAACGTCAGGTTTGTTGGGGTGGGCAGCTGGCTGAGGAGCTACGACTGGGGCTTCGAGTACCACTGAGGTGGTCGGGTACTCTTTTGGCCGTTTTTTCGCGCGGCACATTCAGAACAGTCCGGGAAGTAAGTGTCCGGCTTGCCGCAACCGTAACAGAAAACCTTTCGCTCTGCTCGGCATGAAATGAACCGGTGTCCAGTTTGATGGCAATTCCAGCATGTCGTAAGACTTCCCACTGCGGCTACAGCAAGCTGGTCTGGGTCCAAATCTTCCTCCAGATCCATGGTGGTATAATCTGGGGCCGATTCCGCGATTCCTCGTCGAGGACCCGTCCTAGCTAGTAAGTATGGCCGGTCCCGTAGATCTTCCTCAAAACCTTCTATACGACGCACAGTTCTCAGCAGGGCCTCCATACTCTGTGGATCGGAGTTTACGATATGGCGACGAATCTCCGGCCTTAGATTGCGCTTTAGCAACCGCAGCAATTGGGTAGAAGACAACGGCTCTGACAACTGTTCATTCAGCCGAAGGATATCGGCTCGATATTGATGGAAGGACTCGTCCGGACGCTGCCATCTAGCATTCATCTTGTCCAGTACTAATTCGTCCATGTCGACCGTAGGGTATTCCATGCGGAGTACCTCCTTCAACCGTGACCAGCGTATGGATGGTGGGGCTGAATGTATTTGCCAATATGTCTCAAGTGCTGCTCCCCTAAGCAGCATTGGCAAGTATCCTGCGAGCACCGTGCGGTCTCCTGCTAGCATCTGCTCAATCAGCGACTCCACCCGACTTATGAAGACTTTCACCGTTATAGTATTGGGTTCCCCACTGAAATGCAGATTCCATCCCTGGATGATGCTAGGGATCTGTGTCGGCTTCAGCCGATACATATCGTGTGGATGGAAGCGTTGGTCCGGCGGAATCACTGGAGCCTGATTTGGTGGCGGTGCTTGGCTCAATCGGGGCTGGTACACTGGAGCCAACGGATTCATTGCTGCACCTGGCCGGATTCGTTCGGGATCGCGCCGCGAGTTTACCGGAGATTCCCACGGATTTGGGTCCGAATCCCACATAGGAGGCGTTCTTGGCCGAGGTGGTGCTGGATTCTTTTTCTAGCTTTCCAGCGAGGCTACCCGGGTGGACAGGTCCTGCATGAGCGCCATTAGGTCTTGTAAAACGGTCGCTTCCACAGCCACTGTGGGTCTCGCCTCTTCTGCAGGCGGAACTGCTTCAGCTCGGCCCATTAAGTCAGGCTCATCAGCCGCTGTTGGAACCTGCTCCCGCCGGTCCTTTGGTTTGGGCACCGCCCCTTGAGCAACTGGAAGCTCTAGGTGGCTCGAAGGTCTATCCGCCGAGGTGGCTGGTTGTCGGCATAAAGGGCAAGTACGGCTAACCAACAAATGCTGGGTTACACAGGCCTCATGAAATTCATGTCCGCACGCCAACGTTTGTACGGACGTTCCATCATTTCGCGCCTGCTGGCAGATGACGCATAATGCCGTGGGCCCCGCTTCCGAACGCAACCTGCGCTTGTCTGGCGTGCGTTTGGTCGACATCCTAAAGGAAATTTAATTGTCTAAATAAATACCTAAATTGCTAAAAGAGGTAACCAAAGGCAAAAATAACGCTTTAAAGGAAATAATTAAATATTAATATGGAAAAACATAAAAGTGGCCGAAAGTGGCGAACTATTTGCAATCCTCACAAAAAAAACAAAGTGTATGAAAAAGTTTTAATCGTTATCAAAAAATTTTACTTTATCAAAAAAAATAATAGGTCTTTCCTTTCCGTCCTTCCTCCCAAGTATGGACACCAATGGCACAATCCTTCTAGAGCGTTTCAGGGACACTCTCTTGTGGCACCATGAAAATCAGGGTTCAGAAGTGATCCCTCCTTAGCTAATTTCTCAAGTTACATCTTGTTAGCCCAGGGTTTTTTTTTTGTTTTTTTTTTTTTTTTTTTGTGGTAGGGAGGTGAAGGCATTTATGCCCGCCGAGTCTGGCAGTGTGGGACTCCCATGGAGGATACCTTTGGACTACCCACTAAACACCTCCCCTGTCAATCTGAGAACCCAGCCTGGAACCGTTTGACACATTACTTCGGGCCAGGTCTCGTTTTGTTACGCCGTGGGGCGCCTTCAAGCTGGGGAGTCCCTTTCCTAGCGGGAGGGGAGAGGGGAAGAGGAATTGCCAGAAGAGCGATCCCCAAGCCCCAGTGCCTCCGGGTGCTGTGAGTCCCTTTTATATTTTAGGACTGCCCGAGCATAATGTGCCACCTGGTTCCATTTGTCAACCGATTCGAGCAGCTGCGCAACTATATTATCCGGGGTGAGCTCTCCCGTCTCCCTGTACAGTTCCCTTCGCAGCCTGGCCCATTTGGTACACGCAAAAAATGTGTGACAGGCATTGTCCTCCTCTCCTGGGCAAAACCGACAATCGGGAGACCGTGACTTACCAATCTTGTGCAGGTAAGACTGAAAACACCCGTGCCCGCTCAAAAGCTGGGTCAGATAGAAGTCAGTCTCACTATGCCTTCGATTTAGCCACGGTCTCACATCCGGGATGAGGCGCGCAGTCCACCTTCCCTTCGTGCAATTCCTCCAAGACTGCTGCCAATCGTTGAGCGAGCGTTGTCTCTCCTCGCGGACAACCATCTCCCTCGCATCCTCGTTTCGGCGCAGGTAAATAGCGTGGCGCTCTCTAGCAAGGAGGGCGATAGGTATCACGCCTGCAATCACTCTCACCGCCGAGTCGGAGACTGTTGGATACGAAGATGCAATTCTCAGTGCTCCTCTTCTCTGTACCTGTGCCAATCGTTTTCGGTATACCTCCTTGCTGAGAGCGTCGCCCCATACCTCTGCTCCGTACAGTAGCACTGACCCTACAGCACTCATCAAGAGGCGTCTTCTTGATGGGCTGGGTCCCCCTACGTTGGCCATAAGTCGACTCAGGGCCGATATTCCCGAAGCAGCCTTCTCAGCCGTTGCCCTGATTTGCTCAGAGAAACTCATCTTCGAGTCGATCAGTAGCCCCAGTTACTTCACCGCTGGCTTCGATTCGATCTGTATATCTCCAATACTGATCATCCTTACTCTAGGGATTCTCTTTTTTGTCAAGATGACCACTTCGGTTTTCTCCAGTGCTAAACTGAGCCCGCGAGCAGTCATCCAGTCCCTCACTCGGCGCATTAGCATACCTAGCCTAAGTTGCGCTTGTTCAGCGGTGCGTCCGGCGACCAGAGCCGCAACATCATCCGCATAGCTGAACAAGCGCGACTCATCTGGCATCTCAAGTCTCAGTAGCCCGTCGTAAGACACGTTCCACAGGTCCGGACCAAGGATAGATCCCTGGGCAACACCCGATGTAATTTCCATCCTTCGTTGGCCCTGTGTCGTGTCGTAGAGCAGGCTTCGGTCCTTTAGGTAGTTCCTCAAAAGCCGCATTAGATATTCTGGAACTTGAAAAGAGTTTTCCAGCGTATCCAGAATATCCACCCATCTAGCGGAGTTGAAGGCATTCCTGACGTCGAGTGTCACCAACAGGACGATCCGTCGCTTGGTGCGACTATATGCCTCTGCCTTTTGGACCGCGTTCACCACCTCTGCAATCGCATCGATGGTAGAACGTCCTGCTCTAAAGCCGTACTGCCGAGGAGATAGGTCCCCAGCAGCACGAATCGCGTCAGTGAGTCTTCCCTTGATGAGTTTCTCTAGCACTTTCCCAGCCGTGTCTAGCATGCATAACGGGCGGTATGCAGACGGCGATTTGGGATTTCCCTTCCCCTTGCTGACCAGCACGAGCCTCGCCACCTTCCATCGTACCGGGAAAACCCCGTCCCGTAGGCAAGCGTTGAATGTGCTGAGCAGCAAGTCAGGACAATGGTGATAGACGAGCTGCAAAACCTCAGCTGGAACACCATCTGGACCTGGAGCCTTCCTCGCTTTCAGGGAGAGGACTGCCTCCTCCAGTTCCAGCTGTGTGAAGAGTGGGCACTCGACTGCTGTTACACCATGGACAGCGTCAATACTGACGGGATGGGCGGGGAAGAGTCCCCGCACTATCGCGTCCATCTTTTCCGCGTCATGTATACAAGGCCTCCGTAGGGCACCAAGTTTCCCCATGACCAGCTTGTAGTCAAGGCCCCACGGATCCCTATTTACATCGTCCACGAGGTCTTGCCAGCATCGGGGCTTGCTCTTGTTAATAAGCCTGCGAAGATATTTCCTGCCGGACCTGTGTGCTGCTAGCCTAGTATCTGCCTCCTCCCGTGTTCGCGCCCGCTGGGCCTCTCGCCGAAGTTTGTGACACTCGCTTCTTTGTTCGGCGATCTCGTTTGACCACCAGTATACTGGAGGCTTACCATGTCGGGGTCTCCGGCGGGGCATGGAAGACTCGCAAGCAGCTATGATGGTACTCATAGTTGAGTTCACCAAGTCCTTGGCTGTGGGCCCTCCACTCCCTGGCGGAGCTCCCAGCAACGGTGCGCCTGCCGTAAGCGCGTCAGTGAACTTCTCGACGTCCATCCTCCCAGTCCTCCATCCGAGGATTGTAGTTTGGGCATATGCACGCAGAGTGGCACCGTCGTGAATCTCAACAGCTATATACTGGTGATCACTAGCCGAGTAGTCCTCTAGTACTCGCCAGTTGTGTACTCTAGGTACCAGGGACTCCGAAGCGAGTGTCACATCGGGTATGGTTCCTACGCAACCCCAGCGGCGGAAAGTAGGGGTGTTACCAGTATTTAGGACAAAAAGCGCTGTTTTGGCCGCCATGTCCAAGATTTGCTTTCCCCTTGGGTCGGATTGTGGCATACCCCATTCGATGGCTCTAGCGTTGAAGTCTCCCCCGACCAGCATGTGGCCCTCTGTGTTCGATACAGCGTCCTCCAGGGCATCGAGTTTGGTTCGAAAGGATCGCATTGCCTCGTTAGGCGTCAGATAAACACTGAAATATGTTATCCCTGAACACCGCACCCACACAAAACCATCCCCGCGTCCATGGCCCTGCACCTGAAGGCGGGCGCTGTCTCGAACCCAGATGGCCGAGGTACCAGTTTTGTCAGGGTACCACGCTTGCGAGTCCTTGTTATGATGTTGCTCGCTCAGCAACAGGAGGTCAGCTTTCTTATCCCTCGCAAACTGCTCAAGTAGGTCCTGGGCGTTTGTGCTTCGGTGCAAATTGACCTGCAGGATACGGATCATTTGAGTATCGATTTGGCTTTAGTTAGGGCCTCCTTGAAAGCCCGGCATCTCCCTGTCCCCGGGCTCATGTTTGAGGTCGCCGGATGCTAGCTTAGCATCCTTGCAAAGAATGCGTTTTGCCTCGTTCTTGCACTCCTTCCTTTTGTGCCCCGTTTCACCACATTTGTAGCACAGAGATCTCCTGTCGGGTCCCCTACAGCCATACGCGGTGTGTCCATATTCGAGGCATCTGAAGCAGCGGATAGGGATCGCTCTCCTCCGTATCCTGCAGATCACCCAACCTATCTTAATTTTGCCCTTCGCCAGGATTTGCTGGGCGTCTTTATCAGCTAGTTCGACAATAGCCATGCGTTGCCCCCTTGTGTTTTCACGTGTCAATCTTGCTTTGACTTCACTTAAGCTGGGGAACTCCCTCCTAATGGCATCCTCTACTTCAGCTTTGTCCGTGACGCAGTCGAGGTCCCTGATTTCCAGGGTGGCCATTGGTTCGAGCGAGGCAACCGTTGCCGCATCTCCAAGAACCTTTTGAACCGCGTCACGGAATGCATCTTTGTTTGTGGCCTCTGGCCCGAATTCCACCAGCAAGCCACCGGTCCGGGTTGGTCGAACTGCTTTGATGGCAGTTTTGGTGTCGTCTGGCTTGACCGCTCCTTTAATTTCACGGAGGACATCTGCGTAGGTTCGGCCCTTAGTGGGTTTAATAAGCAGTGCCTCTCGCAAGGGTTTGCGCCGCGGTTTGCTTTTTGTTTTCTGCGGTATATCGGGGGGTTCTTTGTTCTTTTCGTGGTTGAGCTCTTTGTCTGTTTTTTCTAGGAGTAGCTTTTTGGCCGCTTTTTTCGCTGCCTTGTTTCGCACCACATGAAACTCCTCGCCTGGAGTGTCAACTTCGTTTATGGTCTCGTCCTTCCTCCTTTTCTCACAGTCGTCTTCAATTGGGCTACCGGCCATTCTTTTGCTGCTGCTAGGACCCACTGATGCCTCGAGGGAGAGCGTGTCTTTTTGGTGCTTTTCGGTTGCAAGCCACCTCCGCCTGTAGTGCGTTATGCGACCAAAAAGCTCCTCCAGTTCAAGAATGCCATTCTTGACACTCTTGCCTATGTTTTTCTGCACTTCGCAGGCAGCCCTCAGTTGTTTGACGATATTCCCCGCTTTCCGAGTAAGCCGCTCCTCTTCGGCGCGGTCAAGGGCGATTGTGTTATTTGGCGCGACCTCTTGGGAGAGGCCCCCGTTTCCTAGCCCTTTTGCTTCTATCGCTTGGGTCACGTTTGAAGTAGCGTCGGCCAACGGCAAAACTTCTCCCTCCCCCAGTCTTACACTGGCCTCCGTTGGTGTTGCAGCTTGATCCGGATTGTGTATGTCTTGCACTGGGCGCTCCGGAGTGCGCATAGTCCTTCTACTGCGCCCAAAGGCCGCAATGATGCCAGGTTGCACAACGCACTCTGCCTTCTTTCGGTCGTTAGTCCGTCTGTGGTCTGTCTCCGATGATTCAATCTGTGATGTTGACTTTGACAGTGTTTCTGGGGTTTGCTGCCTCCCCCCGCAATCGGTGACTTGTTTAATCGGTGTTCTTGCCAACAGCGGTTTTTGCCTGAAAGGGTTCTCCGTGCTAGCGTCCTGTTTGCTTGTGGTTTCATTTGTTTGCTCCATTTTATTGGGTCCCCCCTCGGAGCCGCTATCTCCGTTCGTGTGTGTACTCGCCTTTTTGGTCCCATGGTTATCTTTGCAGAGCAGGGAGGCCATGCGAGGGTTGGCACAAGCCCTTATGGGGACAAGTGCTCAGAGCCAGACCAGCGCTAATCGGGAGTCCGTCTCAACCGAACCTACACCACCAACCCAATGGTGCGAACTTCGAACGTACTCCGAGGCCTGCCAAGGTTTTACCGGGACGGAGACGGTATGATAGTTGAATTGGAGCCGTTCACACACGAGTTTCACCTCGGCGCTACTGTGCAAAGCAACTAGGTCCAAACCATCCCATCCGCCAGCCCAAAGCGTCAATTCCAGTTCGTTGTCCAAAGCGTAATCCAGATACAATAAGAGGGAACCTCACGGCACCCCCCATATCCTCGGGTCCGTGGGGGCGGCACTCCCCAAAGAATGCTAGCCTCCAAGAATGTTCTGGTCGACCGGCTTTCTCCCTGCGGGAATTTCCTCGGGTACGTGGGGGCGGAACTCCCCAAAGAATGCTAGCCTCCAAGAGTGGTCTTGTCGACCGGCATTCCCCCTGCGGAGTTTCCTCGGGTACGTGGGGGCGGAACTCCCCAAAGAATGCTAGCCTCCAAGAGAGCTCTTGTCGACCGGCATTCCCCCTGCGGGGGTTAGCCCAGGGTTGGATTCTAATCCACAAGCAGCACGTGTCTTGTCATGGATAGTCATGGATTAGCTAATCAGCCAATCACATGAAATCAAAATCCATGTAATTTAAGACACCTAGGCACCGCTGGTTTGGGGAGCGAATCAGAATCCTCCGCAAAAAGTTGTTGGGATAATAACTTCCGAACACAAAAAGGGACTCTAATATCATTTGGCCTTACTAGTTATACAATGGTGGTAAACCACCAAAGTATAAATCAAAAGCAGGACCAAACGATATTGATGTCCAAAGACAACACACGTTCGAAAGTTATTAAGTTGCTGGGGCACGATCAGTGCAAAAACCCTCGGGAGTTATCTACCCGCCAAAAATTCTAACACCTTGGACACCTAGAGACGATGGACTGTCTCGTGCTCACGACTGATGATACAGCCGGGCTTTTCGGGCCCCACGTTGGGCGCCATTTGTAGTGAATAATGGGAGTTTCTATGTCCGTAAAGGACTGCAGCGATGGGCTGCTGCCCCGGCAGAAGAAGGTGTCGGTTTCTGCCGAGAATGCCCTCGTCCGGAGACGCGTGAATGCGCTGGTAGGCTAGCATTGCGGTGTCGTGGGGCGGGTTCGTTTCCCCGGCACGAGGACCCACTACAAAACATTTCGCATTCACGAATTGCTTTCAGGTCAAAAAAAAGGCGACCAAAGTCGCAAAGTTGTAGATAACCTCACCGAAGGAGACGTACTTGTTACTAGAACAAGTGAAACCTGAGAATTAAGGCGAACTTGGGGTAACCTCGTCTTTCCCTTCCGTTCTATCTAACCGGGTATACGACCCGGTACGGTGGCAGGCTTACCCCTCAAAACATGAGCCAGCCACCGGGTAATTAATAATCCTTTTTTCTGTTTCAGGTGACGTCATGGGTTGAGTGGCCCAAGCAGAGTGCCTTTTTATGGCATAGAATTATGCAATCCGATTATATAATTCTATGACATAAATTGTTCACCGGGGTACTCCCCTTCTGATGGGAAAGTCCATATAATTCAAGTTGTATGAGTTTTCCACTCAGAAGAGGAATACCTGGCCACTTCAACAAGCTTTCAATGGATTTATTCCGGTTGGGTGGGTATGAAGGGGCTCCACCACCACCCGGTTGCCCCTCTTTCATTTGTGGGCCATGAACTTCGTCGGGTAAAGACGAGGTTACCTCAAGTTCGCCTTTCTTCTCAGGTTTCACTTGTTCTAGTAACAAGTACGTCTCCTTCGGTGAGGTTATCCACAACTTTGCGACTTTGGTCGCCTTTTTTTTTGACCTGAAAGCAATTCGTGAATGCGAAATGTTTTGCAGTGGGTCCTCGTGCCGGGGAAACAAACCCGCCCCACGACACCGCAATGCTAGCCTGCCAGCGCATTCACGCGTCTCCGGACGAGGGCATTCTCGGCAGAAACCGACACCTTCTTCTGCCGGGGCAGCAGACCATCGCTGCAGTCCTTTGCGGACATAGAAACTCCCATCATTCACTACACCTGTTTCCACCATCACCACTTTGGAAGCTACTCACGACCATCATTGGAAAAGGAGGCAAAACGTAGACAAAGCCCGGGAATCCACGTCTGCAATATTGAAGCAGACCAAATTACCAGTGCAGCTCTTCAAGCGAGCCTCTGATCTGGTCACCAAATGCAGTGATATCTTCTCAACAAGCCCGACCGAACGAGTATGTTAACTCACGTCATAGATACACAGGGAGCCAAGCCAATTTGACAAGCACCGAGACGTCTTCCTATAGCCAAACAAGGAGAAGTGAGCGCACTGATCTTGGACACGGAAAAACAAGGTGTTATCGAACATTTCGTAAGTTTATGGGTCGCGCTAGTAGTTCTCGTAAAGAAAAAGGATGATCGCACTCGTTTTTTTGTTGACTACAGGCAGCTTAACGACGTCAATATGAAAGATAGTTACCCACTTCCACGCATCGCGCAATCATGGACACCTTAACTGACGCAAAATGGTTTTCTACACTCGATCTCAAGAGTGAATACTGGCAGGTAGAAATTCACAAGATGGACCGAGAGAAGACCGTATTTTCAGTTGAGACCGGATTGTGACAATTTGTGGTAATGCCATTTGAGCTATGCAATACTCCAGCCACTTTTGAGCACTTGATGGAATACGTGCTACGAGGCCTGACCTGGAAAACCTGCTTGGTGTACCTAGATGGCATCATTGTTATCGGGAGAACATTCGAAGAGCATGTGCGGAACTTAGAAGAGGTTTTCTCCCGATTGCAACTGGCAAATTTGAAACTTAGTCCCGACAAATGTACCCTTTTGCAGCTGAGGTAAAATACTTGGGACACGTTGTATTAGCAGAAGGTTTCAAAACAGACCCTGGGAAAATTGAAGCCGTGAAAACCCGCCGAACACAAACGACAAGCGCCAACTACGAAGTTTTCAGGGTCTGGCGACCTACTATCGAAGATTCGTCAAAGACTTTGCCAAAAAAGCCAAGTGTACCCATCAGCTAACCGAGAAAAATTTAAGGTATGTCTGGAATGAACAATGCCAGGCGGCCTTTGAGAACTTGAAGTAGAAGCTGTGTAAATCACCCGTGCTGGCATTTCCAAAATACGGAAAAATTTTTGTAGTTGACACCAATGCGAGTAACAGCGGGATTGAAGCTGGACTCTCCCAGCAGATCTATGGCGCAGAAAAGAGTGCTTTCGTATTACAGCCGAGTTCTCTCAAAAAGTGAGAGAAACTACTGCGTGACCAGGAAGGAGTTATTGGCTATAATAAAGGCCACCAAACAGTTTGTAGATGCACGATTTGTGCTTCCAACAAAGGTCCAAAGTAAGAGCGAGAGAGGACAAATGCAAACCTGTAACGTGAGGGTACCATTTGAAAGGATTGCTGTTGATATCAGAGGAATGTTTCCTGAATCCGAATGGGGATATCGATACACCCTAGTTGTGGCAAATTATTTCAGCAAGTGGCCCGAGGCCTACCCCATTCCCAACCAGGAAGCAACTACTGTCGCCGAACAGCTAGTGTTAAATTGGGTCAGTAGGTACGGCGTACCTTGTGAACTACATTCAGATCAAGGCCGAAACTTTGAGTCACTAGTTTTTGGCGAAATGTGTGAGCTGGGAATACGGAAAACGAGGACAACACCGCTGCATCCCCAATCCGATGGAATGCTCGAACGTTTCAATGGCACACTCAATAAACACCCAGCCAAGATGGTTGACGAGAACCAAAGGGACTGGGATCGGCACATTCTATTATTCTTGATGGCGTATAGAGCTGCCGAACACGCATCAACGAGCGAAGCCCCAGTAAAAGTCATTTTTGGCAAGACTATTCGTCTGCCGGCTGATATAAAGTTCGGAACACCCCTGAGAAACCCCACACGATCTCAGAGTACGCAAGTGATCTAAGGCAACGGTTGAACCAGATACACCGGACAGTGCGAAAACACCTTGAATCAGCTACTGGTATGATCTAAAGGTGAATTCTACTGGCTTTCAGCAAGATGGTTTGGTGTGGCTATACAACCCATAACAACGAAGGGGTAGGTCTCCGAAGTTGCAGCACAATTGGGAGGGACCATACTGGGTTACAAAGCGAATCAACGGCGTCGTATATTGGATACAGGAACACCATAAGCCACGAGCCAAAATGAAAACCATCCACCTGGACCGTTTTGCCCCATATTACATCCAGGGAGATTTGACTAAAAATGGTGGCACATCTCTTCGGGGCAAAAAGAACTGAAGTAGGGACAGTGTTACATATCCAAACAATTCTGCGGGCTACTGTCGCAATTGTCTTCGCAACTATTAACAACATCATGATCAATAAACGAAAGATAGATAAATATATATTTCATTCATGGCGATGAACATGATTAGCGGACAACAGCCATGAAAAATGACACCGCTAAGTCTCACGACGGTTCTCGTATAGAGAACTGTCACTCCGGCACTTCACAATTTCAGATTGGGGCTGCCATAGTGCCGAAAGCACAAGAATCCACCAAGCATGATCAACATCTGAAAGTGACGTCACTGCGACCATTCAGAATTGCTCGAATATTCCTGGTAGCTCTCGTCAGAACATTCGCCAATGTACGAGAAATGGATTGAATGGCTAGAGGCTCTATATAAAGCCAAGCTGAATGAATGGGGGGTGAAGTGGTTTTCGTGATAAAGACAGTTGAAATATAAATTTATAGACAAGTGGAATATAACATTTTAATTAATTCTTGTAAAAATTAATGATTGTGCATTTTTTTAACTTAATTTAAAAGACAGTGCGTTTTCAGTTTCCCGGAACATTAAAATTATTGGCCGCGAACTCTAACACGTGACAATATATATATTGTATGTACAAAATTATATGTATATATATATATATATATATATATATATATATATATACATATATATATATATATATATATATATATATATATATATATATATAAATATAAATATATATGTGTATATATACATAGAAAAAAAAAAAAAAAAAATATATATATATATATATATATATATATATATATATATATATATATATATATATATACATATATATATATATATATATATATATATATATATATATATATATATATATATATATATATAATATATATACATATATATATATATATGTATATATATATATATATATATATATATATATATATATATATATATATATATATATATATTGTAATGTGACGCCTACGCCCGGGAATCGAAGTGATTCCGATCCCGAACCCTTGCACTCGGCCAGATGGGTATGACCTCGAAGTGCAAGCGGACTTCACCTTTCGTGCGGATGCCGTTGCGCAGAAAATATTTTGTATCTCCAAATATTTAGATCTGTGGATTTAAATATTTGAAGCAGAATATTAATCAAAACTCCGACGCATTTCGAGACATATCCATCTGGGAATGCCCCCTCCACCGTGGCCATCGAAAAACTATGCCACTGGCAACAAATGGAGATGCACATTGCCGCCATGTGGCGTTCCATTCCACACACATCTGTTTTGTCGGATGAGAAAAGAAAGTAGTCAATCTGACAAGTGAAAGCTCCGCTATTATATAGTGGTAAAATAATTTTACACGTCGCTGCGCCTTTCGTCCCGTTTGTTCGTAAAAGTGAAACTTTACCGTGTGTGCGCATAGGCTGTAGGAAGCAGTAGAAAGGGCTACCATAGGGCAGGACAACAGTGTACCAATCTCCCCTTGCTGTGACTAGGGATTCCTGCGCTTTGGAATTTGAGCCATTAGCCCAGATGGGGATATCGGGCCGCACGTGCACCAGCGCCAATACATTGTAACAGAATCGAAAAGGAGGAACCTTTCTTTCGTTCATGATGATAAACATTAGTTTGAGGTTACCGGAAAACATTTTCAAGGCGGATTTATTTACGAATGGAAGGAAGGAGCAAAGGATCTCGACTTACGCGGACAGCCAGTCGACCATTAAGAAATGTTAATGTCACGGAAGGGCTCTGCAAAGTATATATGATCACAAGAGGATGAAAGCTTCTTAATATAGTTTTGAATGAACACGAAATGTGTTGAAATTTAAAAAGAAGAAGAATTTCACTGCTCTAATGGTCTGTTTTAGCGGCCAAGCTATAATAGACCTCATTTAATGAATGAATCGAAAAGAATGGAACCTTTGTTTCGCACAGTTGAATGCCACTTCATTCGCAATCGTTGGCGTGGCACTGTAGGCAATTTCGAATCATCTTTTCTGCGGCTTGAATATCTATGTCAGAGCCTGCCGGGAAGGTATCGCTTTTTCTGCAAATACATGCAAAAAATTAGCACTGCTGCGGCGCCGCATTGTTTATCACAGTCCCTCCTCTCGGCCCAGCCCTCTGGTCTTGTAGTTGTTTGGCGACGTGCAACAAGTGGTTCGAGTTTGAATGTATTGTTCTTTCATTTTGCGTCTTTGAGAAGGGAGCATACGTTTAAACGAGGAGAGGTTAGAAACAATTGCGCAAGATCCGGATAGGTTCTTTCGAGGACGTTATGATTGGTTTTACACTGGTGGAAATCTTGATCTGATTGAGAATGCTAACAACCATTATGTGATCCATGCCACCGGAAGGGAATTGCAGAACTTATGTAAGTAAAACGAATATATAATCCGATGAATACTGCTTCAATAACAAACGAGTATTTCAACCATCACTCAAAATAATTTCACTTATTCTACACAAGTGTTTACACCTTTACAGTAAAATTGAGATAACAATATTAAAATTTTTATAGAAAATTACTTATCAAAATATTTCAAACCATCAAATAGCAGTGATTTGGTAGAACAGTAACGATAATTCCATTAAAAATTATACTGTTTAGTAATTTTTGAGAGAAGATTTTAATTCAAATTTAACGCTTATGGAAACATATATTTGATAAAATGTAATTCTTAAGCTCGATTTGAACAGGAAACGAAAAAAGGAAGAAACCAAAAAAGAAAATAATTTTTAATGACATCTAAATAGAAATTTCGCTTGGAAACAATTTGCAAACAAAAAAAAAATAGTTTATATATATATATATATATATATATATATATATATATATATATATTTCAAAAATTCGTAACTGCAAAAGAAAGAAGAAAAGAAATAGATAGTATATACAAATAGAATCTCAGAATTCTATTAGTTGTATTCCTAGGTTATATCTTATTGGTGGGGAAGTAGCATAGTTGCATATTAGGTATAATAAGGGATTTTAGTTTAACTTAAAATAAACGTTAGGTAAACTAGGAAAAAAAAAAGAGGCTAAAATCGAAAGATTTATCTTTTATGTCCTCTGGAGCTAACATTCAGTTTAGTTTTCTTTTTTAATCTCATTTAATTTTTTTTGTTTTGATTTGCAATTGGTAACTAAGGATGAATAGCGAATAACTCAAGATGATTGTGTAAAATTTATACACTTTTTAGAGCTTAAAGTAAGGAACGTTACCTTCTTCACATCGTGCTTAATAAATATATAATAGTATGATTTGCTTTTAAAGTTAAGTCAACAAAAATAAATTAACATACTTCATTAAGATTGTGATCGTTTGTTCGGAAAGTATTGTAAGTGAAATTTCACGTGTGCTAAACGTTGATTAGAACAAATGCATCTTTTGCTATGAATCCTTGTCTATACATATATATAGCATAGAATATTATACCAGTGTAATTTTGAAAAGCTACTATTTTATGTTGAAGATTGAAAATGATTGCATTCCCTAACATTTAGTTAAATAGTTTTAATAACTATATTTTGTTAATTTAATTAAAGATGAATTTCGAAAATATTAAAATGAATTGCTAAAGATAACCACGACTTTCCTTTTCAGCGGTTCTTCTTTTTCAGTGGGAAGAGAGAGTGCAGGGTAGGTATGCCGTCGCGAGGGTAGGGTTTCGCCAAATCCGCTGAGGTTGGTTTCGCGTCGCCCGCGGTACGCGGTACCTTTATAGTTTTGACATTTTATTAGAGTAGTTTTCGTCGGGTTAATTTCGGGTAGCATATTTTTCGGTACCGCGTCGGAACTTCGGGAACGCGAGATAAAAATTAGATTTTGAATTCTTGACTGGTTATAAGAAGAAATACGGAGTAACGTAAAGTAGGTTTCTTCTCCGTATGGTTTGTTTTGATTACGCGTTTTGGAAAACGGGCATGTTCAGGTGGCTGAAATATTGTAATTGAGCGTAACCCATTCGGAGACCCGCGACCGAAATCCTTTCCGAACTAGCTGGCCGACAAGCAGCCACCGCGTGAATGGGTTACGGTGCACGGATTGGTTGACCTGTTGGTACCATCCGTTGGCACTTCTCAGACTTAACGTCTAGAACCGATGAGAGGTCGGTTCCGCGTTCGGACTTAAAATGTAGAAAAATCATTACAATATATATATATATATATATATATATATATATATATATATATATATATATATATATATATATATATATATATATATATATCTATATATATATATATATATAAGTTAACACCATATCCTGCCCACCTTATACTTATCACCACATCCTGCCCACCTAATCATTTTTCCTCTTTTCATATTTTTGCCATTCCAAGAATTTCCCATACTTGCACATATTGTCATTCTCAGTCATAATAATATCAACATGAATCGAAGGAACATAACACCCGAGATTGACTCGATAGGGTCTCTAGTCATTCAATCCACTTCTCGTACATAGGCGAAATATCTGGAATATTCGAGCAATGGCCAGTGACGTCACTTTCGGATGTTGATTATGCTTGGTGGATTCTCTTGCTTTCGAGTACATTCTCTTGTTGATCATGATGTTGTTAATGGTTGTGTAAACAATTGCGACAGTAGCTCGCAAAATGATTTGTACATGTACCAATATATATATATATATATATATATATATATATATATATATATATATATATATATATATGAATATAGTATAGATATATATATATATATACATATATATATATATATATATATATATATATATATATATATATATATATATATTTATATATATATGTGTATCTATATGTATGCATGTATATATATATATGTATATATATATATATATATATATATATATATATATATATATACATATACATATATAACTATATCTAAATATACACGATTGTAAGACTGCGGAAGCTGTAATGGGCTGGCCACGTGAATCGTATGGACGAACAACGGATACCCAAAAAGATATTCGTTGGGAGAACTGAAGGCCGGAGATCAGTGGGGAAACTGAGGAAACGCTGGTCTGACTCGGTCGATGAAGACAGTTCATTGCTGCTTGGATTTCAAAATTCAAGGACGAAGATATAAATATACATATTTATATATATTTATGTGTATATATGCACATATATAGGAGCATATGTATATATATGCATATATATATATATATATATATATATATATATATATATATATATATATATATATATATATATATATATATGTATATATATTTATATAGGGTTATCCATTTTACGCTTGGGAAAGTAAAGCTAAGGAAAACACATAAAATATTCAGATGGAAACATAATTTTTTATTGAATATAAAGATTGCCATTATACGTGAAACAGAACATTATTCAAATGTCCTCCATGGGACCTCTTGCAGGCGTCAATCCTTTTGAGGGAATTTTCAGTGACTTTTCGGCACATTTCCGGCAATATCTCGGGCATAACTTCACGAATATTGGTTTTCAATTGCTCAAGATTTTGGGGACTGTTCACGTAAACACAATCTTTCGCATAGCCCCATAAAAAGAAATCCAAAGGTGTTAGGTCGCAGGATCTTGCGGACCAATTGAAATCACTCAATCTCGAAATTACGCGTCCTGGAAATTTCTCTTGCAAAAGTGCCCGATTGGCCTATGTTGAGTGGCTTGTGGCTCCAGCCTGTTGGAACCACGTATTCTCTAGATTATAATCTTCAATTTCTCTCCAAAAATAATCGGTGAGCATCCATCTATAGCGGTCAGAATTGACTGTAATGGCTCTTCCTTGATCGTGTTCAAAAAAATACGGGCCAATAACATCACCAGACCATAATGCACACCAAACGGTCACTTTTTCCGGATGCAAGGGCCTTTCTGCGACAACTTGAGAATTTTGAGAGCGCCATATGCGGCAATTCTGTTTATTTACATAACCACTGAGCGAA
>OZ017738.1:227285816-227338316 GCA_963969285.1 Odontomyia ornata | reverse complement strand
CGAAGATATAAATATACATATTTATATATATTTATGTGTATATATGCACATATATAGGAGCATATGTATATATATGCATATATATATATATATAGATATATATACGAGGTGTGTTCAAAAAATATCGCGAATTTTGTTTTTTTTCAAAAATTATTTATTTATTCATGAATATCTATTTTATCCCCTTCAAAGTAATGCCCATGAGATATTATACACTTGTGCCAACGGTTTTTCCAATCTTCGAAGCACTTCAAAAAATCATTTTTTTAAATCTTGTTCAGCTCCTCCTTCGATGCCGTCTTTATCTCGTCAAGCGTAGCGTAACGTCGTCCTTTCATGGGCCTCTTCAGTTTAGGAAACAGGAAAAAGTCACAGGGGGCCAGATCTGGGGAATACGGTGGCTGCGGCATCATTAGTGTGTTGTTTTTGGCCAAAAAGTCGCGCACAAGCAATTGGTCGCAATTGAGCAATTTTGGTACGAATTTCGCGGCGACCCGTCTCATGCCCAAATCGTTGATAAAAATCGAATGGCACGAGCCAATCGATATGTTTAGGTCCTCAGCAACTTCTCTAAGGGTGATTCGACGATTGGCCAAAACCATTTTCTCCACTTCATTAATTTTTTCGTCTGTTGTTGAAGTGCTCGGGCGTCCGGCACGCTCTTCGTCGTTCACATCTTCTCGGCCTTCTAAAAACATTTTGTACCACCGATAAACGTTGCTTCGGTCCAAGGTAGCTTCTCCGTATGCCACAGTCAACATTCGGAATGCATCCGCGCACTTAATTTCGTTTTTCACACAAAATTTGATACACGTTCTTTGATCCATTTTTTTGAATAAGTAAAAATCGAAGACGATTGAAAACACGTGCAAGTAAAGCAGCTATCATCAATTAAGTGAACATTCAAAATGGCTGAGCTTGTCGGCATAAGTGACAGACATGATTACCAACATAATGCCACAAAAAAATCGAAATTCGAATATACGTAACCCGCGAAAATTCAAAATTCGTGATACTTTTTGAACACACCTCGTATATATATATATATATATATATATATATATATATATATATATATATATATTTATATATATATATATATATATATATATATATATATATATATATATATATATATATATATATATATATATATATATATATATGTATATATATTTATATAGGGTTATCCATTTTACGCTTGGGAAAGTAAAGCTAAGGAAAACACATAAAATATTCAGATGGAAACATAATTTTTTATTGAATATAAAGATTGCCATTATACGTGAAACAGAACATTATTCAAATGTCCTCCATGGGACCTCTTGCAGGCGTCAATCCTTTTGAGGGAATTTTCAGTGACTTTTCGGCACATTTCCGGCAATATCTCGGGCATAACTTCACGAATATTGGTTTTCAATTGCTCAAGATTTTGAGGACTGTTCACGTAAACACAATCTTTCGCATAGCCCCATAAAAAGAAATCCAAAGGTGTTAGGTCGCAGGATCTTGCGGACCAATTGAAATCACTCAATCTCGAAATTACGCGTCCTGGAAATTTCTCTTGCAAAAGTGCCCGATTGGCCTATGTTGAGTGGCTTGTGGCTCCAGCCTGTTGGAACCACGTATTCTCTAGATTATAATCTTCAATTTCTCTCCAAAAATAATCGGTGAGCATCCATCTATAGCGGTCAGAATTGACTGTAATGGCTCTTCCTTGATCGTGTTCAAAAAAATACGGGCCAATAACATCACCAGACCATAATGCACACCAAACGGTCACTTTTTCCGGATGCAAGGGCCTTTCTGCGACAACTTGAGAATTTTGAGAGCGCCATATGCGGCAATTCTGTTTATTTACATAACCACTGAGCGAAAAATGAGCCTCATCACTAAAGAAAATTTTGTTCGAAAAATCGTTATCAATGGCTTGTTGTTCAATCACCCAATTTGCTTGTATTCTGCGCCACATTGAGCCGTAAGACAAGCCCAAATGTTGAGCATGTCAAGGAATCGAAATATTCGGGTCTTCCTCCACACTTTGAGCAACGACAGCGATATTTTCAGCAGAACGAATGGTCCGATGATGCACAGGCCTTGCAATATCAATAACCAATCCAGGCTCTTCAAATTTTCTCACTGTATTCGAAATTGTTTGCTGTGTAGGTCGATTATGTCGACCGTAATTGGCTCGTACAGCCCAAAATGTTGATACTGCAGAGTCACCATTTTTATAATTAAATTCAATAGTTTTAACGCGTTCTTCGACTGTCAAACGATCCATATTTCTAAATGGCAAACTTTCAACCAAAAAAACACGCTTTGGATGACATTTAATTCTGACAGATGTCAAATGGCAGGGTTATACTTTCCTACCACGAAATGGATAACCCTGTTTATCCATATATATATATGTTTATATATATATATATATATATATATATATATATATATATATATATATATATATATATATATGCATATATATATAGACATATGTACATATATATATGTATATATACATATATATATATATATATATATATATATATATATATATATATATATATATATACACATATTGTAATGTTTTTTCTACCTTCAGCTCGAACGCGGAACCGACCTCTCATCGGTTCTAGACGTTAAGTCTGAGTAGTGCCAACGGATGGTACCAACAGGTCAACCAATCCGTGCACCGTAATCCATTCACGCGGTGACTGCTTGTCGGCCAGCTAGTTCGGAGAGGATTTCGGTCGCGGGTCTCCGAATGGATTACGCTCAATTACGATATTTCAGTCACCTGAAATTGCCCGTTTTCTAAACGCGCCAACATTTACTCATCCAGAACGAGAAACCTACATTACGTTAGTTCTGGATGGGATCTATCCACAGATCTCCAATCAAAAACGCTACAAAATCTCATAGGCGCGTTACCGATTCACCGACGCGGTACCGAAAAATATACTACTCGAACTTACACCGAAGAAAACTACTCTAAAGAAATGGCGAAACAAGCAAAGGTACCGCGTACCGCGCGCGACGCGAAACCGACTTCAGCGGATTTGTCGAAACCCTACCCTCGCGACGGCATACTTACCCTACACTCTCTGTTCCCCCTGAAAAAGAACGAGTCACTGAAAAGGAAAGTCGTTCGTTAAATTAGCAATTCATGATTTTATTTTGTATTTTTATAGTTTTGAGTTATATTTATTACAAAAAAAAATTTAGAGCGAGAGATTCTCGCTATGTTATACAATTAATAAACTTTCTTAACAAGTAATGGAATATTATGGTCTTTATTCGCATTTTCTGCCACTTTCACTTTGTTCCACAGAAAATCATTGACATTCAAATCCTTTACATTACACTAGATTTGAATTTGACGTGAATCATATCTACTGAAATTGATAATCAAACTTTTTTTTTTTAATTTTGGAATGTTGACTGTTAAATTCTGATCACAGTAATTGTTTAAAGGATAAACTAATCTAGGAAGTTCTGCATTTGCTTAAAATCATAGCTTCGGCTCGAAAGGAACATTTTTTTTTTTTTTTTGCTGTATGTGATGTAGAAAGGAAATGTCCAAATGAAAAGGTCTAAACAATAACTTTAAAAAATATTGCCGAATAAAATATTTAGATTTTCGTTTCTGAAAATTTCACCGTAGCTAATTTAGATTTTCTCTAACTATTTCCAATGAGCGCAACTCTTGGGAACCTAAACCTTTGTGGACGTTACTTATGAAATGTATGTGTACCTGAGCATACCTAGATTGTCATATATCCAACTTTATCTTATTTCAATTCCCGGAATCAAATATATTTATGATACTTTTAACATATGAACATAGATTTGATTTGAATGTCAAACGTTTTCATATTTCGAGGAGTTTTCCATTGACGATTAATTCATATCTTATACATTCTTACCTAATTTTATACAAACTGATTTTTGTAAAAAAAAACTATATCTATAACTAACATACAAGGCACTTTGTAGGAAACTATTGAGTTGCTTATTTTGAGTAGCACTACTATGTAACGTACATCTATTTATACAAAATTCACCGTATTTGATACAAAACATTAATTCATGGAAACTATATAAGAAAGTAGAAATGAGGTAAGACGTTGATCACCTTAAATACGAAATTTTTTTTTTTTTCAATCTAATATTACTTTAAATGAATAAAACATTATTGTATCGTTTCTAGACCCAAAATGTGTCTTTTAACAAATTGTGACTGATCGGTAACAATATTTCTAAAATTCTTTGCAAGAATAAAAAAATTTAATCAATAACCTGAAATATATGATGGCTTCTTTAAACATATGAATGGTAAATGTGGTCTGTGTTCTCTAGCATTAAGAGTTTGTTGTGGGAGTGTGCAAGTTTTCTGATCATCTACTTTGAAGAGTTAAAAATGCAAAAATACTTGTTCGGTATTAGTTTTACAGTTGAAAAATGCAAAATATATCGCTGAGGTCTGTCGGTACTTCTCTGTTATTGTGTCACCGTTCACGTAAAATTATTAACTTATCCAGCAAAATCTAAACTCTATATATCCTTTCGTTGCAATAGTTTCCTTTACTAGTAGTTATAAGATAAATTATACTTGGTATTTTATGTATATGTGATATAAATTTTTTTTTTTTTTTTTTAAGGAATGTTTTATTGTCTTTTCGAAGATGTATTCTGAAAGTTTTCTTGCCTTGATTGAATAATCAAATAAATCAAATAATTTTAATAAAAGGACAAAAAAAAATAACCTTTACAAAAAAAAAGCAGCACTTAAAACTAATAGTTATTGTATGTAAACATTTTATGAAAGTTTCTTACAAAACAAGTGGAAGTAAAGTGAGTTCCCAATTATAACTTATGTCCTTAGACAATTTACTATCAATTTTAAAGATTTTTTTAAAACTAAGAATATCACTGATAAATTTGTAGAATGTCTGTTTGATAGGAAGGGTTGGAGGCTAATGTTCATAAAATCTGGCATTTTTCTCTGTGGAAGATCTTGTTTAAATTAAACAGACAGAGTGAAGAACAGAAACGTGACATTGTAAATATGAGAAAAGGAAAGTGGTTGCTGAATATTTCTCATTAATAGAAAACGAGTACCATTTTATTTCATAATATCACGTTCTTTGGTGCAGTAGGGTCATTTTACTTGCAGAAATAATTTATGATTAAATGACGCCTTTTAAACAGGTTTCGCACACGTAAGCTTTTCTGCCTGTATGCGAATCGATATGTCTTCTCAGATCAGTTTTATGATGGAATTGTTTCGGACAAAATTGACATTGATGGGGTTTTTGTGCTGCACTGTGCTTCGCATAGTGCGTGTCGAAAGTGACTTCGTTGGAAAAACGTTTGCCACATCGATTACAACGGAATGGTTGCTCGCCCTTATGGAATGTTTTATAGTGTTGTGTTAAATAGCAAATCTTTGTAAATACCTTGTTACACTCGTCGCAACGAATTTCGCCAGTCGGTGTTTTTCGGCGCATCCCATTCATGGGGCGAGGAACTCTTTATTCCCAATCAAGAGCGGCCTTTACTTTTAGACACAACACTAACCTAGAGAGAGAGGTTAACTCTTAAACTTTTAATTGATGAAAAATTGCATCACTCACTTTCTTATTGCTGTTGCTTAGCCAACCGATTAATCAATGTCCGTACAACAGCGGCAATTCCCGTGACCCGTTCTTTTCCTACACCTTCTCGGCTTTTACGTCCTACAAGAGGCGCCAAATTCCCTGACATCTGTCCAAATGAAAGTATACTGACTGCCATCACTTCCATGTGGCTGTCAAATCCCTGGTTGTCACATCGGACAAAACATCTGTGCGTGGAATGGCACTTCATATGGCGGAAATGTGCTTCTCCAGATGTCGCCAGTGGCATAGTTTTCTCGATGGCCACGGTGGAGGGGCATTTCCAGATGGCTATGTCTCGAAATGTGCCGGGGTTGGATTAATTCTATATTTCGAATATTTATATCCACGGATCTAAATATTTGGACAGAAAAAAAAAATATTTTCTGCACAACGATATCCGCACAACCGATGAAGTCCGCTGGCACTTCGAGGACATATCCATCTGGCAGGTTACAAGGGTTCGGGATCGGAATCACTTCGATTCCTGGGCGTAGGCGTCACATTACACATTCCCCCCCCCAAAATCGAAGTAATTACGATCCCGTCTCCTTTGTAAAGGTCTTGGTTAGGGACGTGACGGGTCGAAGATCGGTTTCGAAGGATAGGCTACAACCCTGTTCGTGAAGACTCGACAGTGACTATATAGTAGGAAGTCAGGTGTTATTCGGAGGCCTTGGTCTAGGCAGAGATTTGGGATAAGCCAAGGTTTCTCGTGGGAATTAGTTGCACTTCATCGTCTAAGGTCTTTTGCGTGGTAAATTCCCAGGGTCTTACCAGTCATGTCCGCGATGAGGTATCGGGTGGGGCTTATGACTTGTATGACTCGACACTTCACGAATTTCTTGTCTAGTTTGGCATTGTAATGGCGGGTGGCATCGCTCTGTCGGAAGTTTCGACGATATATTTCGTCGCCGGCCTTAAAGCCAGAAGGATGAGATCGCAAGTTGTACCGCTCCTCTCCCATCCGTCTACTTTCTTCAATCTTCTCCCGCAGTTGATCTCGCAGAAGTTGGAGCTTTTCGTGCGGTTCTAGAACCACGATTGGGTCCTCTAGCGATTTCAGCTGCCGCAATAGCCGGTAAGCGCTCCCATGACCGATCATGTACTGGCCGAACACTGCAAAATACGGCGAAATGCCGGTCGTGGCGTGGTACGACGAGCGCAGCGCACTAGTGATGGCGGACAATTTGCGATCCCAGTCCCTCTGATTCGGGTGGACATAGGCGCGAATGGCCGCTATGAGCGTACGATTCAGTCGTTCGGATGCGTTGGCTTGTGGTGAATAGACGGCAGTTCGTTGGTGGATGATGCCGTATTTGGACATTAGGTCTCGGAACTTGCTGGAGGTGAACTGGACCCCATTGTCGGAGACAAGTTTCTCCGGAACTCCAAACATGTGAAAGACTCGGTTCTCCAAAAAGCTGGTTATTGGTCCAGTGTGCATGTTACGTAGTGGTTCTATGATAGGGAATTTGGAGAGCTGGTCCAGGACCACGACAGCTCCCGTGTGGCCAGAAGCAGATCGAGGGTAAGGACCGATAAGATCAATGTACAAGCGCTGGAACACGCGTTCGGGGACCTCAACCTTACCCATGGGTGGCCGAAGAATGGTGTTGGGCGCTTTAGTGCACTTGCATAGCTCACAAGAGGCTACGTACGCTTTTATCTGTTGTGCCATCTTAGGCCAAAAGAAACAGGTTTTCAACCGCCTAAGTGTACGACCGTATCCGCCGTGCGCACTTGTTGGGTGGTCATGAGCCCGCCTGATAAGATCAGTGGTTAATTCTTCGGGCACCCACAACTTCCACTGTTCTTCTTCTTGTATGGGGTCTCCGGATGCGTGTCCCATCCGTTTGGAAATAAATCCATCCGTCAACCGCAGTTCAGGAAGCTGGGGCTGTTGATTCTGGATCGTGTGAATCAGTTGGGTGTAGCTGGCTGACTTGAAGGCAGGATGGTCCAAATCGATCAATTGGGGGCTGTCGTCCTCTTGGACCAACTCGGCTCCTTCAGGGGCGAACATTCTGGATAGGGTGTCGGGGACTACATGCTGGCTTCCTTTTCGGTGGCGAATTGTGAAGTCAAATGCCTGTAGTTTCAGTGCCCACCTGGCCAATCTGCCGTTGAGATCAGTCTGGCTCATTAGCCATTTCAGAGAAGCGTGATCCGTAACGATTTCAAAGGTGTGTCCCTCCACATAGGCTCGGAAGCGTTTCACTGCCAACACCGCAGCTAGACATTCCTGCTCGGAGACCGTGTAATTTCGCTGGGCTGGGTTCAGCTTGTGAGACATGAAGGCTATAGGTCTCTCCTCGCCGTCTTGTGCAACCTGGACTAAGACTGCTCCCACCCCATGTTGACTCGCGTCACAATGGATTGAGAACGGTTTGTCAAAGTCCGGGCTGTGCAGTACGGGGGCTGTAGTCAGACTCTTCTTTAGCTCTTCAAAGGCTCACAAGCTGGGCTCTTCCCAGACGAATTTACGTCCCTTACGCAGCATGTCGGTCAAAGGAGTGGTAATGGTGGCATAGTCACGTACAAAACGCTGGTACCATCCGCATAAACCTAAGAATCGGCGTAATTGTTTGGTGGTCTTGGGTAGTGGAATAACGTCAATCGCTTGAGTCTTTTCCGGATCGGTCTTGATATGGCCATGCCCAATGATGTGACCTAAATATTTCACCTCCGTCATCACGAACTGGCTCTTCCTTATGTTGATGGTTAATCTTGCCCTCCGGATGTGTAGAGCCACCTCCTGAAGCAGGTCGATGTGTTCATCGAAGGTCTCGGTTATAAGCAACAAATCGTCCAAGTAAACGAAAACTTGGTGCCGCAAGTGAGGTGGTATTACCTTATCCATAAGGCGCGTCATTGTTTGGGGGGCATTACACAATCCGAATGGCATGGTCACGAATTGATATAGGGGCCGGCCTGGGACTGTGAAGGCTGTTTTCTCCTTTGAACCGGGGTCTAAAGGAATTTGCCAGAAGGCGTCCTTGAGGTCTAAGCTCGTGATGAAATGGGCTTTAGGCAATCGACTCAAAATGCCTTCGATCAACGGTAGAGGATATGCGTCCTTGACTGTGACGGCGTTCAAGCTTCTGGCATCTAAGCATAACCGGACCTTGTTCGGCTTGACAACTAAGGTGACTGGGGAAGCCCACGCGCTCTGTGATTCTTCGATTACGCCTAATGATAGCATTCGATCCACTTCGGCATATAACGATTTTTCCTTCGCCGGAGATATGGCGAAATGTCTCTGTTTTATGGGTTTAGCGTCCCCCACATCTATAGTGTGGAACACCAGGGCAGTCCGCCCGAGACCTTCTTTCTCGTGCGATGGAAAAGCCGATATAGCCGAGTCAAGACGCAGTTGCTGAGTTACATCCAGTGTATGCCGTAGTAAGTTAGTGGGTTGAGATTGGTCAGGAACGGTGGTGACGGACTCCAGGGTCGAACCGGAAAATAGTGCCGGGGCCAAGTTAAATTTTCGAACGAAATCCACTCCTAGGTAAAGATTCTGGGTTAACTGAGGTATAATGAAAAATTCCATAGGTTTAGTTACCCCTTTAAAGGTGACATCCGTCATAATTTTTCCCACTACAGAGTGACGAGTTCCGTCCGCCGTGCTTAACCAGGAGGTGAAATGACGGATTTGGTCCGCGTGCTTTGCCAGTACCTCCCCTGCAAACTCGGCAGAGATGCAATTCACACTGGCTCCCGTATCGACTAAGCCTGATACTCGTTTTTGCAGGAGGTGTACTGACGCATATGGCCGGACATCCTCCCTCAATAATTCGTCTAAGTATATGTCCTTCAACACTTTTCTCGACTGCCTGACTTTTCTCCAGAAGCTCCGCATCCGACGCGTGGCTCGCTTGCTTCGCGGTGGGACAGTTGTGACCAATTCCTCATGGAAGATGCGCTGTCGAGTAGCCAAATAATTCCGCAGCCTAACATGAAAAGGTTTTACATGCCAAGGAACAATCGTCTCGCTATCCTTTCCCTGCGCGTTGGCCTCGGCGAAGGACGGCGTCGGTTGTGGAACTTCGGGAGAACTGTGGTTAGCGGTGCGAGTCAGCAGAGTTGGAGTCATGTTGGGAGCTGGGTCATAGCTGGTGATGGGGTCTGGATTGGTTCGTCCGGGGTCTAGGAGTGCCGACGGGTGGTCGCGGCACTCGGTGGCAAGTTTTTTCGCCCTTTGCAATTTGCACAGTCAGGTGCGTATGTGTCGGCCTTTCCGCATCGGTAGCAGAAAAGCGTTGCTTCCGCTGGACATGCATAGAACCGATGTCCCGGTTGTCGGCAGTTCCAACATACCGTCGGGCTAGTAATTGCTTCAAGGGAGGGTCGATTAATCAATGCTGGGTCCTCAAGCTCCGGTGGTGCTCCGCTCCTCGGTATTGGTTCTGGATCAGCAAGCAGGTGGTCTGCTGCCATCAACTCCGCGGTGTGATGATTTCGGGGATTTGGTCCCGTTATGCGAGGTTGTGGACGGAAGGTACCACGCCGCTCATCCAAGTGTTCTTGTCTGCGGGCATGGAGGCGCAATCCCTGTATGGTGTTGATGGGAAAATGCAGAAGGCTGTTCTGGAGATCCCAGCGCATATTCTCTCTGATAATTTCTACCAATTCGTCCTCGGGCATGGTATTTCGCAGGCGAGTGCTCAATCTCACTATACTGGTGTAGTACTGGTCGAACGGTTCGTGAGCGCCTTGTTTCCGTTTCTTTATTTGCTCTCTTAGCTCTCTCTCAGTGAAGCCATCCTCAAATCGATTGCGGAAGGCTGCACTGAAAGAGTGCCAAGTGGGACGTGGCGTTGACTCTTTAAAGCTCCAGTACCAGTCGGCAGCGTCGCCGCTGAACAAAAGATGTGCATGCCGGAGGAAGGCCGAGGAATCACCTCCCAGGGTGCTGGATACCAACGCCTGAATCCGGAAAAGGAATCGGTCCGCCGATATCATATCGTTGAACCCTGTAAAGTTCAGGCGCCAACTCTCCATGATACGAGGCGTCGGGTCTCGAAAAGGTGCCAATGCGTTCCCGGGGGGAATCACATCCTCGATTGACCTGTTGTACTGAACTGCCTCGGGGGCTGGAGGTACCAACGGAGGTCCGGTATTGTGTCGCGGTCTATATTCGGGAGCTCTGGGATCCATTCCCGAGTTCCTTGGAGGTGGGACCCATTGCTCGGATTGTCGGGAGTGGGGCATCGCCACACTGGGATTTGGCTCCCAGCCAAGCGGAGTTCTCACGCGGCTGGGTGGTTGGCTCAACGGGAGATTCTGGATCTTTCCCTCCAGGTTGCCAATCCTCTCCGACATATCCCTCATCAACGCCACGAGGGTGTCAATGGAGTGGGCGGAAGGCATGGTTGTCACCTCGGACACGACACTTGCAGCCGGAACTTCACCGCCTACTGCTCCTTGCAGGTCTAAGAGTGGGTGTGACGGTTCGGCTTCTGGAGCTCCTTTCGCCACTGCTCCACGCGTTGGTAGGGGCGTTCCGAGGGGGACGTCTAGGGCAGACCGATCTATGGGTCGCCGGCATAAGGGACACAGTTCTGACGTGAGGAGGAGCTGTTGTACACAGGCACGATGGAATAAATGTCCACAATCCAATCGCACGCTGTGTACGCCCTCCACTACGTCTTCGAAGCAGATCCCGCAGTTAGCTGGTTGGACCGTTTTGGATCTGGTCCAACGCTTGTCTGGGGTCCGCTTCGTTGCCATTTTGTGTGGGTTAATTGTGGTGCTAAAATAAAATAAAAAAATATATAGAATATACTTATTCCTACTAATAACTTATCACTAAATTAGTGGCCGTTAGTGGCGAGCTATGTATAGAAAAAGAGAGAGAGAAAAAAAAATTATATGATACACACTTTCCTTTTCAGTGGTCGAACTCCTCAGCGGGAAATGAGAGTGCGTGGTAATCTGCCGAAGAAAGGGTGCTTCGGTCGATTTACGAAATTTACCCCCTAACCCTCATACATTACAAAAAACCGTCTCTAAACTACGTTAAAGTGACTCGACGAGACAAGTGGTAGAGCTACCGTAACGACTTTGTACGCGGTCAAAATTCCCGACGCGTGGAAGCATTCCGGGCTTCGCAACTCCAGCATACGCCACCGAACGTTGAACCGATACCACTCGTCTAACACGCATAAGAAATAGTTAGAATCCTTCCGCGACATAAAGGCAAGGTAGCCTTCTATTTTCTTGAGAGTCCATGCTGATAGGTAAACCCATCAGACTGGCAGTTCCATCAAGAAAATAGAAGGTCCTTACAGGGGTTAACCTGGGACAACACATCGGAAGGATTCTGTCGCGAGAAAAAAAAAAAATCAAACAAAGGAGAGCGGAAGCTACAACTCACGTGAAGCGACCTCTAATGTGTATCACACAATTCCACTGCTCCTGAAAGTGGGACTCCAACAAGACGTGAATCATATCTACTGAAATTGATAATCAAACTTTTTTTTTTTAATTTTGGAATGTTGACTGTTAAATTCTGATCACAGTAATTGTTTAAAGGATAAACTAATCTAGGAAGTTCTGCATTTGCTTAAAATCATAGCTTCGGCTCGAAAGGAACATTTTTTTTTTTTTTTTGCTGTATGTGATGTAGAAAGGAAATGTCCAAATGAAAAGGTCTAAACAATAACTTTAAAAAATATTGCCGAATAAAATATTTAGATTTTCGTTTCTGAAAATTTCACCGTAGCTAATTTAGATTTTCTCTAACTATTTCCAATGAGCGCAACTCTTGGGAACCTAAACCTTTGTGGACGTTACTTATGAAATGTATGTGTACCTGAGCATACCTAGATTGTAATATATCCAACTTTATCTTATTTCAATTCCCGGAATCAAATATATTTATGATACTTTTAACATATGAACATAGATTTGATTTGAATGTCAAACGTTTCCATATTTCGAGGAGTTTTCCATTGACGATTAATTCATATCTTATACATTCTTACCTAATTTTATACAAACTGATTTTTGTAAAAAAAAACTATATCTATAACTAACATACAAGGCACTTTGTAGGAAACTATTGAGTTGCTTATTTTGAGTAGCACTACTATGTAACGTACATCTATTTATACAAAATTCACCGTATTTGATACAAAACATTAATTCATGGAAACTATATAAGAAAGTAGAAATGAGGTAAGACGTTGATCACCTTAAATACGAAATTTTTTTTTTTTTTCAATCTAATATTACTTTAAATGAATAAAACATTATTGTATCGTTTCTAGACCCAAAATGTGTCTTTTAACAAATTGTGACTGATCGGTAACAATATTTCTAAAATTCTTTGCAAGAATAAAAAAAATTTAATCAATAACCTGAAATATATGATGGCTTCTTTAAACATATGAATGGTAAATGTGGTCTGTGTTCTCTAGCATTAAGAGTTTGTTGTGGGAGTGTGCAAGTTTTCTGATCATCTACTTTGAAGAGTTAAAAATGCAAAAATACTTGTTCGGTATTAGTTTTACAGTTGAAAAATGCAAAATATATCGCTGAGGTCTGTCGGTACTTCTCTGTTATTGTGTCACCGTTCACGTAAAATTATTAACTTATCCAGCAAAATCTAAACTCTATATATCCTTTCGTTGCAATAGTTTCCTTTACTAGTAGTTATAAGATAAATTATACTTGGTATTTTATGTATATGTGATATAAATTTTTTTTTTTTTTTTTTAAGGAATGTTTTATTGTCTTTTCGAAGATGTATTCTGAAAGTTTTCTTGCCTTGATTGAATAATCAAATAAATCAAATAATTTTAATAAAAGGACAAAAAAAATAACCTTTACAAAAAAAAAGCAGCACTTAAAACTAATAGTTATTGTATGTAAACATTTTATGAAAGTTTCTTACAAAACAAGTGGAAGTAAAGTGAGTTCCCAATTATAACTTATGTCCTTAGACAATTTACTATCAATTTTAAAGATTTTTTTAAAACTAAGAATATCACTGATAAATTTGTAGAATGTCTGTTTGATAGGAAGGGTTGGAGGCTAATGTTCATAAAATCTGGCATTTTTCTCTGTGGAAGATCTTGTTTAAATTAAACAGACAGAGTGAAGAACAGAAACGTGACATTGTAAATATGAGAAAAGGAAAGTGGTTGCTGAATATTTCTCATTAATAGAAAACGAGTACCATTTTATTTCATAATATCACGTTCTTTGGTGCAGTAGGGTCATTTTACTTGCAGAAATAATTTATGATTAAATGACGCCTTTTAAACAGGTTTCGCACACGTAAGCTTTTCTGCCTGTATGCGAATCGATATGTCTTCTCAGATCAGTTTTATGATGGAATTGTTTCGGACAAAATTGACATTGATGGGGTTTTTGTGCTGCACTGTGCTTCGCATAGTGCGTGTCGAAAGTGACTTCGTTGGAAAAACGTTTGCCACATCGATTACAACGGAATGGTTGCTCGCCCTTATGGAATGTTTTATAGTGTTGTGTTAAATAGCAAATCTTTGTAAATACCTTGTTACACTCGTCGCAACGAATTTCGCCAGTCGGTGTTTTTCGGCGCATCCCATTCATGGGGCGAGGAACTCTTTATTCCCAATCAAGAGCGGCCTTTACTTTTAGACACAACACTAACCTAGAGAGAGAGGTTAACTCTTAAACTTTTAATTGATGAAAAATTGCATCACTCACTTTCTTATTGCTGTTGCTTAGCCAACCGATTAATCAATGTCCGTACAACAGCGGCAATTCCCGTGACCCGTTCTTTTCCTACACCTTCTCGGCTTTTACGTCCTACAAGAGGCGCCAAATTCCCTGACATCTGTCCAAATGAAAGTATACTGACTGCCATCACTTCCATGTGGCTGTCAAATCCCTGGTTGTCACATCGGACAAAACATCTGTGCGTGGAATGGCACTTCATATGGCGGAAATGTGCTTCTCCAGATGTCGCCAGTGGCATAGTTTTCTCGATGGCCACGGTGGAGGGGCATTTCCAGATGGCTATGTCTCGAAATGTGCCGGGGTTGGATTAATTCTATATTTCGAATATTTATATCCACGGATCTAAATATTTGGACAGAAAAAAAAAATATTTTCTGCACAACGATATCCGCACAACCGATGAAGTCCGCTGGCACTTCGAGGACATATCCATCTGGCAGGTTACAAGGGTTCGGGATCGGAATCACTTCGATTCCTGGGCGTAGGCGTCACATTACAATATATATGTATATATATATATATATATATATATATATATATATATATATATATATATATATATATATATACATATATATATATATATATATATATATATATATATATATATATATATATATATTTATATATATATATATATATATATATATATATATATATATATATATATATATATATATATGCATACATATTATTCATTTATATATAGCTATATATTGTAGTAATCGAGCAGTCGCCTAAGAAAACTGCCCAAAAACCTTCATAACACCTATCCGACATTTAAATTGCAGATTTGAAAAGAACAATTTTTTTAAATTATTTCAATTTATAGTTAGAAATCATAAAATAGTTTTTTATTTCATTTAAATGTAAACTTTATATAATTTATTTTCTATATTAAATTTAAACCTTTGTTTCTTATTATATTCTTTTGATATTTAGCTAGTTAAAATTATTTAAAATTTTTTTTTCATATTTTACTTCTGTTAATTTTAAAATTCATATGTGCAAATTAAAATCTCAGACTTGAGAACACTGAAATAATACAGCCATCCATGGATTGCATTGCGAATGCAATCTAGATTGGCTCAGCTAGAAGCTTGGAAATTTACCGTTGCGACACCGAGAAGTGGACGACGGACAGAAAAGACGGGGAGTCTGCTTTGAATCGCCACCACGATCACGGGGGAAACTGTTATTGATCGTCGCCACCAACACGTCACGGGAAGTGCGCCAGCAGCGGGACAATCGAAATTGGCGATAAGAATGAAAGATTCGATTAGCGTGTGATAGGCCATTGCGGTTGGATAGTAGTTGTAGGAATCGAGCAGTCATACAAGCAAACTGCTCGAAAACCCTCGTATCTCCTATCCAAAATTGTGATGGCAAATTGAAAAAAATATGTAATTATTTCCATTGTAATTGTAATTTGCAGAATTCTCCTTCTTATTTTTAATATTAAATGTAACTTCATATCAAATTTTCCTCGATATTAAAATTTAAATGTTTTCCTTTAATTATATTATCCATGAAATTTAATTTTTATTAATTTTATTTTAAATTTTCATTTCTCTCCTTCATGGAAATTTCTTCACTTCATGTAAATTTTCTTCACTTCATTTCAAATTTCTTTAGTTCATTTAAAATTTCCCTACTTCAGTTAATTTTGGTTTTAAAAAAATTTAAATCTGTCGATTACAATTTAGGATGTGAAAACACTGATTTAGTGCAGGCCAACGGTGCATTACATGAAAAATGCATTTGAGTTCAGCTGAGTGGGCAGCTGTTGGAATTTTACCGGTAGCGACACGGGAAAAAAGAAGAAAGACAAGCTTTGCTGACGGGTCGAGGAGTTCTACTTGGACCACGTCACGGGGAAGACGAAAAAAAGAACGGCGTTATGGACTTGGCCACAATTTAAAGTCGGGAATAGGAGGAAACGAAATCAAATTAGACTCCAAAAACCACCTAAAGTTTATAAAACGTACATCAAGTGGATTACGCCGTGGGAATTTGCTGGAACCGGAGGCTCCGTCCATGAAGTGTATCGGGGCGGCTTTCATTATTAATTTCAGTTCATTTTTCCCCCATTGAATTTTTTGGCAAAGCCGCGGAGATTGTTCATTCAGTGCTGTCGCGTGAGGATTTGACCTTGAAATTGTAAAGACATAAAATGCAAAGTGTTGTGCTCCTAGTGCTGCTTCGACCTACTTCCACGGTTTTCGGTTAATCATGTCTCTTATTCAATTTGCGTGAATGCAGAGACTGGGGCAAGCGACAACTTCGGCTGGTGAGGATTTTGCTGAACTTGTTAGCCACGACATTGCAGATAGCATTATTAGTGTTTTCTCAAGTGAAATGAATGTTTCCTTACACGTTCCCAATCAAAAGTATAGTCCGTCAGTTTAGTTGAAGTGATGTGCTAACGAAAAGAGCGGTGATGAAAAGGAAAAATGATGCTCTGACGTGTATGGACAATTTTCGAGCCGATCAAGTAAATGCAGTTAATTCACGCCCGGAATCGAATTTGCCTCTATCATCGCTTCATGGTACTGTAAATGGAATTGTTTTGAGTACATCAGAGAAAGAAGTGATTTTACTATCGTGAAAGTAGGTGCATTGAATAGTTAGCAGAAAAACGCAAATCAGGGGAAGAAGGAAACACTGAACAAGTGGAAGATAATTAATTTGGGATGTGTATGCTAGTGAGACTCTAAAGCATTTATCAGGAACAGCAGCGGAACCATAGCAAGAACCTGATGGATTGGTTGGCGTGACAGCAGAAGATAGCGGAGCGGAGTGAGCTTATCAATTCCCGAAGAAGAGTTATTGTTTTCAAAAAATGGATTGCCGGTAATTCCGTAGAGCAGGTCCCCTACACCTATGAAACATAGAAACTATTTTGCGAAAATTTCCAACGGAATAAATATCAACGTAAGATGGTTACAAGGAAGCGTATGTATACATTCTTCTAAAATATTGACGTATGAACTTTAATGAATGGGCAAGACGTTATTTTGATTGAAGAAACTTACCCGGTAGTATTTCCAAATTAAAACAAATATGGCATATGCTTGCTCTCTTCATATTTGCATATTATCTGTGAAGTAAAGTTTGAATTTATGCACGAATGATTTCGCGTCATGAAAACTTAATATGATAGATCTAATGTACATGTCTAGTTAAAATCTTCAACAAAAATTTGAGTTGAGTGAGAATCTGGACTGTATTATTGCGATTGACATAATTTGCTGGGAAGAATATCTAATCAAACGGGCGAATTTTTTTTGCTAGATCAATATATTGAATTAAAAAAAACCGGAAAAAATGAAAATTGTTACAGGAACGATTAAGAGCAGGTCCTTTTTTATTGATTCATTCAATTTAGCATTAATAAATAAACTGAATGCAATTTATTGCGGGCTGAGAAATATTATACTCTGTCGTATAATTTATATTGTTTAAAATTCGCATAGGAAACTGAATAAAATGAATTGTTAAAATACACCCTTCGGTCTTTTTTTTCTCTGGGCAAGTCATTTTCCCCTTCAGTAGTTACCTCCATTTTTCGACTTCGGTGAGACCCAAAGATTCGTGAATGCGAAATTCTTTTGTAGTGGGTCCTTGTGCTAGGCGAATGAACCCGCCCCACGACACCGCAACGCTAGACTGCAAGCGCATTCACGCGTCCCCAGACAAGGCCAATCTCGGCTGATACTACCATCCTCTTTCGCCAAGGCAGCAGACCATCGCTTCAGTCCTTCACGGACATTTTAATACAAACACATCACTACAGGTTGAAATAAAGCAATGAAAATCGATGCTACATAAAGTTTTCCTAGTGAGATCATTCATGTTCTATCGCAAATTGATGAAATGTCATCTGTGGGTATAAAGTGAAGTCATAATGGTCAATAGTGCATGGATTAAGCTGGTAGCCGGCAATCGCCTGTGGACTATTGTCATTGCATTGGCGCTGGCGGATGCAGCATCCGTTTGGGTGTACTTACTGTCGTCGTCGTTGGAGCTATATTTTTTTCATTTTGCTATGTCCACGTAAGCAGTTTTCGCATGAGAACTCCTCTACTCGTGAAAATTAGATAAATCGATCTCCCAGCTAAGCATTAGAATTCTTTGACGGTTCTATTTTATCATATGAATTCCCGCAAAGTCCATCAAAACGGTAGAAACTTAAAGGAGTGTACGTGTATGTGTGTGAAGTACGGAAATTTTGCTCTCTTGAAATCACTCTGCATAAAAATAAATTTCCCGAGGAATCAACGATAAACTTTTACTCATTTGATGCTGACGCATTTCGACTTAATTTTGTTTGAGACTCGTTACATGAAGGGTCGCATCAATGGACGAACACGTGAACCAACCACTAGCAATTTAGATCATGCAGAAATATGTTGATTACGATGTTGGAGTTTTTCAGACATTTTCTTTCATTATATAGCTCATTCATGAATTGTGTCTTGGAGGGGTAATGGACTGATCGGCGATGGATTCGTGAACTATTATGGGCAGTTGAGTGCAACTACAGATGATGAATTAGCCTTTATACAGAGAACTTTGCTTGAACATTAATTTATTTTCTCTCGGTGAATTTGACACAAATCGCAGTTTAACTAGTTGGTTCTTCAAACCGTATTAAAATTTTGCAAACTTTTGTTAGTATAGAAAATTTTTCAGCCCTCATGGTAAATCACCCACAATGTCTGCGGGCGCCCAGCGAGGGTCTTGGGTAAGTATCCTTGTGTTATTTTTCTTATATACTTTTCAATTTTCTCAAATTTAAAAAAAAAAATTTTGTCCTTTTCGTACAATTATTAATTTCAATAATTTTTTCTAATTTGTTTCGTCCTTTTATACAATTATTAATCTTCGTGAATCTTTCTTAATATTTTGTCTTTTAAGATACAATAATTAATTTTCTTGAGCATTTCATAAATTTTTTTTGTCTTTTTATACAATATTCTTTATTTTCTTAAATTTTTTGGAAAGAAAAGGAGGAAATAAATTCATTTAATTGCCAAATTGTACGCAAATAGTTATTTGTAAATAAATACACAATATATATTTATGATTCTTTCCTGTCATGTAGATTCTACTTTGTAGCCCGTTATAAAGAGCACCTTCGTACATAAACCAAAATTCTCATTCATTAAAATAGGTAATAGTTGATTTAAAAATTTTTCTTATGATCATATTAGTAATATGAAATTTTGTGTTGACCCAAAGCTGAGTGTAATTAGGATTCGAGTACACTTGTACAATGTTAGATAAGGCAGGCAGCAGAGTAATAAAATTCATTAGAAACCCGGTCTTTCCTTTCGTAACACCTGGCCGGGTATGGGACCTGCAACGATTGCCGGCCCCTCCACAATAATGAGCTAGCCATCGGGCCAGCTTTCCCCTTTTTTGCATTACAGGGGCTCTGGCCCGGGTAGAATGGCCTTCTGCTCGCATGCCCCTTTATGGTATAGTGTTATGTGATTCCATCGCATAATAGTATAACATGAATTAGCCACGTTTATGTTTCTCATTTAAGGGAAAAATTCATACAAATTATGTTTGTATGAGTTTTGCAATTAAATGGGAAATATATGGCTACGTCTACATCGGATCTTGATCCAGTTGGGAGAGTGCGTGGGGCCACCGCTTCCACCTGGATGCCCCACTCTTATTTGTGGGCCATAAGTATCGTCGGTAATGACGAAATTCTCTTAAGTCTGTCTTTTTTCTCCAGACTCAGTTTGTCCTCCAAGTTAGCAATTTAATAACCCTTATTAGGTTACCTCCTTCTTGACTTCGATCGATATTTGTTCGATATTCATTGAACCCCGAAATTTTTTGAAGTCGGTCTTGTACTGTGGAAAGAAACACCCCACGACACCGCAATGGTAGCCTGCCAGCGTATTCACACGTCCTCAGGCAAGGCCAATCTCAGTGGATCCTACCATCCTCTTTCACGGAGGCAGCAGACCATCGCTGCAGTCCTTCACTGACATTTATATCTACCCATTTCTTTACAAAATGGTGCCCAACGTGGGGCCCGAAAAGCCCGGCTGTATCATCGGTCGTGTGTACGAGACAGACTATCGTCTCTAGGTTACCCTACAAGGTGTCCAGATTTTGGCTGGCACTAAGGGATATTGCACTAATCGTGCCCCAGCAACTTAACAACTTCCGGACGTGTGTTGTTTCAGATATCAATATCGTTTGGACCTGCTTTTGATTTATATATTGGTGGTTTTCCACATTTTATGACCAGCAAGGCCAAATGATGTTAGAGTCCTTTCTTGGACTCGGAAGTTGTTACTCAACATTATTTTTGCGGCGGATTCTGATCTGCGTCCCACACCAAGATTTTGATTTCACGTGATTGTCTGCTTATCCATGATAACACATGCGCTGCTTATGGGTCAGAATCAACCCTGGGCTGACAAATTGTACGTTGTTAAAACTAACATATGAGCGAGCATTTCCAAACCCTGATATTTATGTAACCTCAAGAGAGTAGTGCCTGTAACGCAAAGGAAGAGCTCACAGTGGGCGTCCTTGCCTGTGAAGGGGAAAATGAAATGGAAAGACCGAATCGGATATGAAGATTGATAATAGTTTTGTTTGAAATTGAAACTAAAAAATAAATTTATCATACTTTTTTCAATTCTATCCTTAGATACTAAATGTGATGTTTATTTAATTATATTTATTTATCTGTCTATTTTTTTGTGAGGAGTCATTAAACAGGTTGCCACTAGTGGCCACTCTTTTAAATTTAAAGTAGTCTTTTTCCAGACCCAACACCGTAATATCCCAGCTACTAGGGGCCATGCAGGAAATTGCTGCCAGCATGGAGGAAATGAGGCAGCATTAGGAGCAATTGTCTGACCCACAACCTCTGGATCCACCATTTCGACCCATGCCTGAAGACACCTGGGGTCTTCCACCATCAACCAAGCCAGGAGATCTTCCACAGGCTAAAATACCGCAAATAATGGCTTGCTGGAAGTTGGTGTTTTCGGGCCAGAATGACTCTACGACCATCGGCGCCTTTCTAAGAAGGGCCGAGAATATGGTGATGTCAAACTTTGGAGGGAACATGAGAGCCGTAACACGCTGCGCCCAAGTGCTATTTATTGGGAGAGCGTTCCGTTGAGTTTGGTGGTTTGTGACATTTCTCCAACGTTTGATTAGGAGACGTTAAGTCATGCTGCATTGCGGGAGTTTGCACGAGTGGAGGGGGATGACATTCTGAAACAGTGAATACGAAACAGACACCAACAGGCACAGGAGACCGTAGCTGACTACTACGAAGCCCTGTGTTGCCTGTTGGAACATCTGATGAGCCCCATGCCGGAGTCTGAGCTCCTAAGTCTCTTTTGGGAGGGAATCAGGCCCAAGTTAAGAGAGTTGTTAGTGTTTGCCCCACACCACAATGTATATACGCTTCGTGGGTCAGCAAAGGAGCTTGAAGCGGTACAATACTTCCAGCGGTCCACTTCCCAAGGTAATTTCTTTAGCCGGCGAGAGCATCCAGAATGACGCTCAGTAGCTGAGCTCAAATACAGCCTGCCTGCTTTACCCGTGCCAGCTTGTTTCATACTACCCATAATAGACAACGTGTCGAAGACCATCTCTCCAACCTCCACAGAACTAGACCGAAAACATCAAAGTGAAGCGCACGAACTGGCACCTAGGTATTGAAGCTGCCAGCAAAAGGGACGCCACTTTACTGCATGCCAGGCAGAGGCTAACATCTTTTGTCTCGATTGTGGGAAACCAGATAAACAATCGCCAGACTATACCAATTGCAAAAAGTCAAAAAAAATGCTAACGACAGCCATCAGAACTCACGACAGACCAAGGAACGGAACGGTACTCCATCCCATCTACTAATAGTTCCAGTACGACAGGTTTCTCACCAGAAAACCCCCTAGATACAAACACCACAATACCTTTGCTGGTCCACGATGCTGCTGATGATACATCTTCTCCGGAGGCCTCTCCAAAGACATTTTTGAAGCGACCACCTAAGGTACTGCCTGAAGAACTCCGGCAGCTGCAGACTCATGTTTTGAAACCATACCATATTAGGTTGCAGGAGTACATCGCTGCACGAGAGGGGATTTTTGCTGCAGAAGAGGTTACCCCACGCCAGCATAAGACTAAGTGGTGAACTCATCATTGGAGGAGTTTCCACAGGAGTCACCAAACTTTAAACGTTTCTGAAAATTACACTCGACCAATCGCACCAATCAAAGTGTTGGGTGAAATTGCTGTTGCACTGATTGACACGGGTGCAACTTTTAACTTCCTTGCCACGAGCCTCAGCTCAAAGGTATTCCGTAAATACCTTACGGTGGTAAAACCGTGGCGCTCTGAAATTGGCACAGCTGATGGCACCAAACATCATATCCAGGGTAGATTGACAACAACCGTGACGTTCAGAGGTCAAACAAAGGATATTACTTTCTTCATTATCCCTCCACCGACTAAGAACGTGTACCTTGGTGTCAATTTTGTCCTTCAATTTGGTTTGGCCCTAGACCTATTCACAGACTCACCTTTAAATACTGGATATGTCCGTGATTTCGCTTCTCTACCCGACAGGCACGAATTTACGCCTAACCAGCAACAACGTTTGGAAGCATCCATCGTGGCTTTTCCATCTTTTGTTACGCAAGATAGTGTATGCAGAGTTGGATAGAATGCAAGAGTTGGGTGTTATAGAGGAGTCCCAAGGTGCCTGATCCTCACCGGTAACCTTGATGATGAAACCAGCTAAAGTGCGTCTTTGTCTAGATGCCCGGAAAGTCAATGCAGTGACCTTTAAAGACGCTTACCCTCTTCCGCTCATCGATGGAATATTAGGAAGGCTGCCAAAAGAAAACTACATTATAAGTTTCAGCTTGAAAGATGCTTTCTGGCAAATTCCACTCGATGAAGGGTCGGGGGATAAAACCGCTTTCACAGTGCCCAGACGACCACTATACCAGTTCGTCACAATGCCTTTTGCCCTGTGTAATTCTCCGCAGATGATGACTCGGCTGATGGACAAACTGATTCCACCTCATCTGAAACACCAAGTGTTCGCGTACCTGGATGACTTTCTACTCATCACAGAAACGTTTGACCAACATCTTCTACTATTGCAAGAGGTAGCTCTGCATATTAGGAAGGTGATACTCACCATCAATGACCAGAAAAGTAAGTTTATTATGAACGAAGTCCGATATCTAGGACATGTCATTGGACATGGTACTATCAAAACGGATCCCTACAAAACTCGACGATTGATGAGTTTCCCTTACCGAAGACTGTTAACCAGCTATGACGTTTCCTAGGAGTCTGCAGTTGATATTGAAGGTTTGTTTGGAATCATGCAACAGTTTCAGCACCTCTGTTGGACATGCTGCGGAAAGGTAAGTTCATTTGGACCGAAATCAGTCGAAAGGCATTTGAAGAGCTCGAACAAGCCTTGACATCTGCTCCAGTTTTGCACAGCTCCGACTTGAAGAAACCCTTCTCCATTCATTGTGATGGAAGTCAACATGGAGTTGGGGCCGTGCAAGTGCAATTGACCGAAGAGGGAGAGGAAACTCCCATCGCTTTCATGTCCAGTAAACTGAACTCGGTCCAAAGTAACTACACCGTACCCGAGCAAAAATGTCTGGCGGTGGGAATAGCTGTCAAGAAATTCCGAGCGTACATCGAAGGCCACCAGTTTAAAATCATGATAGAGTCCGCTTCGTTACAATGGCTGATGAACCAAGCGGAACTTCATGGACGTCTGGCCCGGTGGGCTCTTAAAATGCAAGGGTTCAAGTTTTCCATCAAACACTGAAAAGGGATCCAGAACATCGTACCAGATACTCTCTCGCGAATATTTTCACCCGAGGAGGCGGAATTGACAGTGAATGATGATGGTCCTATTGAGATAGACTTAGACAGCCCGAATTTTAAGTCAGACAGCTCCAACGAGTTGAGGCAAACCGTCGTAACTCAACAAACACAGTTGCTAGACGGCTATGTGTATTGAGGTAATGAGTACGGAACCGGTGATCCATTGCAGGAAGAAGAGTCCTGGAAACTCTGGGTGCCAGAGAAAATGAATCACAATCTGATCCTTCGCACACATGACCATCCTCTAAGTGCTCACCCTGGCTACAGTCAGACGCTTCGGGGCCTTAAAAAGTACTTCTTTTGGTCAAAAATGTCATCCCAGGTCAAAGACTACGTAAGCACCTGTGAGATCTGTGAAGGCACTAAAACTCCCAACCAGCCCCTTCGACCTCCGATGAGTCAGCTGAACGTTCCGGAACGGGTATTCTTACTTCTGCTCGGCCCATATCCTCATTCTTCAATGAGACACATTGGAGCTATTGTTGTGCTAGACCAGTTCTCTAAATTCCCGCTGGTGGAACCGTTTTGCAAATTCATGACTCCACCCATCGTGAAATTTTTAGAGAATCGGGTATTCTATGTGTTTGGTGTACCGGAAAGTGTGTTCCCGGACAATGGAGTGCAGTCACGATCTCGGCAGTACGGACACCAATTACCGCCAATACACTCTCTTCAACCTAACACATCCCAACGTTCGAGTCGCACACTGTTAGCCGTGATCCTTTCTTATGTGCATCAAACTCAGAAGGATTGGGATCGCAGATTGTCTGCCATCTCTTGCGCTCTGCGGTTATCTCATCATTTCGTCACCGGTGTCTCCTTCGGACGGCACATAATTTGCCATGGCAAATCACACAGGCTACTACAGCAACTGAAGTGTTTGGGAGATCCTGTAGTAACGCTGGAGCCCTACGAACGTTTAGGAGACAACAAATCGAACCGAAGATAAAGGCCACAGGACGTGGAAATGAGACGCATTACACCCTGAGGACTCGACCTTGCGATTTTAAAGAAGGGGATGCGGTTTTTCGTCGCAACTTCCGCCAAAGCGACAACACCGGGCATTACAATGCCAAGCTAGATCGCCGTTTTCTGAAAAGTCATGTATAGAAGGTTGTAGGACCCAATCGTTACCTCCTCACCGACCTATCGGGGAAAGAAGTCGAGGTATATCACGCAAAAGCCCTAGGTTGATAGTTAAATATTCACGTCTGTTGGTCCGTTGTAATTAGTTTCACTCACACGCATAGTTTACCCATTTATAGCAAATCGAAAGTATTTGCGTCAGTTTGTCCGTTCGTTATCGGTTTCTTCTGTCATCTCACTCCGCGTTACGACCCTGAACACAATTGATTTCCCACCTAAGGATCCGTCAGCTCCTTTTTCGCAATCCTCGTCGAATCACGAGAAAATTAGCTGCCCTGTAGTAATTCATTTATTTATTTATTTATTTATTCAGGTCTACTTAACAGACAGAAATCCAATTACAAAATAGACTTAGACAATTAAATATAGTTAAATATAATTCAGAGTAAGACAAATCAATACAACAAATCAAGCAGAAAAGAGTTAATTTCAAACATGAAAGAAATGAAGATAGAGTCAAGAACAAAGTTTGTAAAATTTAGTGCTAAGGAACATTAATCACTATTCGCAAAAAGTAACATCTTTGATTTAATTTTAAAAACAAAGTAGGACGTGGATAGAGAGCCAAGCTCGAGGCTGTTATGCATTCTGATGATTCGTGGCATAATTGAGTTAAAATATAAATCTGTTCGGGCGTACGGAACCTCGAGAATGTGATTAGACCGACTAGGCCGTGCATACAGTCTGTATTGCAAGTCTGCGCTTAGGGTGGAGGCAATTTGTTGGTGGTACAACTTATAAAGGAAACATTGATCTAAGAAGGTTCTACGGGACGACAGAGAAGGGAGACGAAGTGTGGATAGACGACGCTCATAAGGCTTATAAGCTACGTTGAATTTGAAAAACACAATACGGGTAAACTTACGCTGAACAGCTTCTATTGAGTTCATAAGATATAAATGTCTTGGAGACCACACCACTGAGCAGTACTCAAGGAGCGGGCGGACAAGACACGTGAACAAGCGAACAGCGGTAGCAATATTTGCGAACTTATGCAAATGCCGCATAAGAAAACCCGAAACTTTTGATGCCTTGGTAATTAGGCTAAAAATGTGGACATCAAATTTAAGCTTGGGGTCAAATATTACACCAAGATCTTTACATGAGTCTGCAGAGGAGAGAACAACATCACATAAGGTGTAATTAAAAATTAAAGGGACAATTTTCAAAGTAAAAGTCATTTTAAAACATTTGGAAACATTAATACGAAGGGAGTTTACATTACACCAGTTATACAGGTTAAAAAGATCAATTTGGAGTTGCTGACAATCTTCAAGGGATCTAATTGTCCGGAATACCTTGAAATCATCAGCATACAGGAGACAAGAAGAGGAAATTACAGAACTAAGATCATTGATAAACAGTACGAAAAGAAGAGGTCCAAGGATTGAACCTTGAGAGACACCAGATGTAGGATTGAATGGAAAGGAAAATGTGCCATAGAGATTGACACGACATGAACGGGAGGGTAAATATGATGAAATCCAAGAATGAAGGGAACCGGATATGCCCAGCAAAGCTAACTTTTGACAGAGCAGAACATGGTTCACGGAGTCAAAAGCTTTCGAGAAGTCCGTGAATATTGCATCTACTTGAAGCTGTTTGTTTAAAGCTCTAGCAATATAGTCTTCGAACTCAGCCAAGTTCGTAGAAGTTGAACGACCCTTTAAGAATCCATGTTGCTGTGGTGTGACAAATGAACTCAGGGACTCAAGAAGCCTGTTGTGCACAAGTCGTTCCAGCAGCTTAGAGAAACAGGAGAGGAGTGATATGTGACAGTAGTTTGAGGCAGATGATGGGTCGCCGTTTTTAAAGATAGGAAAAACATTTGCATCTTTCCAGTACGTTGGAAAGGTGCCAGTACTAAGACTGAAATTGAATATAAGGGAAAGAGGAAAACACAAAGAGGAACAAAGTGACTTTATAAATATATTAGGTAATCCATCAGGACCAGGGCTAACATTCGGATCGAGCAAGTTAATAAGGGATTCAACTTCAGAAGGATCAGTGGAATAGGATGTACTTGATGCTGGATAAGTTTGAATTGAATTTATAGGGGAGTGTAGTATGTCAGAAGAGGAGAAAGTAGAGGAAAAATATTCGGCAAATAGGTTAGAAATATCCTGAGGGGAGGAGGCTTCAGTGTTATTCCATTTGACAGTACGTGGGATGGAAGAGGAAGATTTAAGGGATCGGATGTATGACCAAAAGGGTTTAGGATTATTTGTCAGGAGGGAACTCTCTAAGCTGCTAAAATAGTTTCTCATGGCCGTTTTGATCTCTGTTTTAGCCAAAGAGCGCAAACTACAGAAATTTTGCCTAGCATCATCACTTTCGGTCAATTTGTAGTGCCTATGCCCCTTATCTTTGGCTCTTAAGGCACGAAGAACACTTCGGGTAAGCCAAGGCTTCATTTTTGCATTGCGAGGAGCTTGGAGCGGAGTGTAAAGAGCAATCAGATTATTCAGGTAATCATAAAATTTGTTCAAGGAACTATCGCAGTCAAGACGAGTGAAGAAGGTACACCAGTTGACCGAGTCTAGATTGGTTTTGATTGCCTCATAATTTGCTTTAAAGAAATTGTAACGACAAACTGAGGCAGTTTTCTGGGGTTTAAGGGTATCAACGGATAGTGCTAGAGACAAAGGTGGATGATGGAGATCAGGTTGAACATAAGGATGTTAAACGGGAGCTATAGATAGACACCTAGTTTGAAAATTTGACATGACAAGGTCCAGAAGACGACCATTAGGGTTACGGATATGATTAAACTGTGAAAAAGAACAAAGGGAAAGAAAGGAAGAAAGTAACAAAGAAGGATTATTTGTTGAGGAAATACCAGGTGTTGTTAAGTGGTCCCATTCCACTGCCGGTAGATTGAAGTCCCCACAAATTATAATTTTAGAATGTGGGTGACGAGCAAGAAAATAGGCAGAGAGTTCATCGAAGAAGGCTTCGTACACCGTTAAGGGATCCAGCAGTTGCATAAGAAAACTGCTCGAAAACCTTCATAACACCTTTTCGAAATTTTAATTGCATATTTGAAATAAAAAAATTTTTAATTACTTCAATTTATTGTTATAAATCATAAAATATTTTTTTATTTCGTTTAAATGTAAGCTTTATATCATTTATTTTCTTTATTAAATTTAAACCTTTCTTCCTTATTATATTCTTTTGATATTTATCTTGTTAACATTATTTAGAATTTTTTTTTCATATTTTACTTCTGTTAATTTTAAAATTCATATCTGCAAATTAAAATTTCGGACATGAGAACACTGAAATAATAGAACCATCCACGGATTGCATTGCGAATGCAATTTAACTAAGCTCAGCTAGAAGCTTAGAAATTTACCGTTGCGACACTGAGAAGTGGACGACGGACAGAAAAGACGGGGAGTCTGCTTTGAATCGCCACAGCGATCACGGAGACAGCTGTCATTGATCGTCGCCGCAAATACGTCACGGGAAGTGCGTCAGCAGCAGGACAATCGAAATTGGTGATACGAATAAAATATTGGATTAGCGAGTGAAACACCATTGCGGTAGGATACTGTTTTCAATAAAACAATGAAAATCGGAATAATAGTGTTTATGCAGTTTTCCTAGTGAGATCACTCATGTTCTATTGCAAATTGATGAAGTGTCATCCGTGAGTGGAAAGTGAAGTCATGATGATCAATAGTGCATGGATTAAGCTGATGGCCAGCAATCGCCTGTGGATTATTGTCATTGCATTTGATCTGGTTGATGCAGCTTCCGTTTGGGTGTACTTACTGTCGTCGTCGTTGAAGCTAAGTTTTTTTCATTTTGCTATGTCCACGTCAGCAGTTTTTGCATGAGAACTCCTCTACTCATGAAAATGAGAGAAACCGATCTCCCAGCTGAGCATTGGAATCTTTGACGGTTCTATTTTATCATATAAATTCCCGCAAAGTGCATCAAAATGGTAGAAACTAAAAGGGGTGCGTGAATGTGGGTGAAATATGCAAATTTTGCTCACTTGAAATCACTCTGCATAAAAGTAAGTTTCCCGAGAAATCAGCGACAAACTTTCACTCATTTGATGCTGACGCATTTCGACTTAATTTCGTTTGAGACTCGTTATATGAAGGGTTGCATCAATGGACGAACGCGTGAACCAACCACTAGCAATTTAGATCATGCAGAAATATGTTGATTATGATGTTGGAACTTTTCAGACATTTTCTTTCATTATATAGCTCATTCATGAATTGTGTCTTGGAGGGGTAATTGACTGATCGGCGATGGATTCGTGAACTATTATGGGCAGTTGAGTGCAACAACAGATGATGAATTAGCCTTTGTACAGAGAACTTTGCTTGAACATTAATTTATTTTCTCTCGGCGAATTCGACTCGCAGTTAAACGAGTTGGTTCTTCAAACCGTATTAAGATTTTGCAAACTTTTGTTAGTATAGAAAATTTTTCAGCCCTCATGGTAAATCACCCGCATCGTCAGCGGGCGCCCAGCAAGGATTTCGGGTAAGTATCCTTGTGTTATTTTTCCTATATACTTTTCAATTTTCTCAAATTTTTTGCCTTTTTAAACAATTATTAATTATTAATTTCAATAAATTTTTCTAATTTTGTTTTGTCCTTTTATACAATTATTAATTTTCGTAAATCTTTCTTAATATTTTGGCCTTTTTTGATACAATTATTAATTTTCTTGAGCATTTCTTAAAGTTTTTTGTCTTTTCATACAATATTCTAATTTTCCTATATTTGTCTTAGATTTTTCGTCTTTTTGTATAATACTTAATTTCCTTAAATTTTTTGGAAAGAAAAGGAGGAAACAAATTCATTTATTACTGTTCGAGTCAAATTGTATCCAAATAGTTATTTGTAAATAAATACACAATATGTATTTATGATTCTCTCCTGTGATGTAGATTCTACTTTGTAGCCCGTTATAAAGAGCACCTTCGTACATAAACCGAAATTCTCATTCATTCAAATAGGCAATAGCTGATTTAAAAATTTTTCTCATGATCATGTTGGTAATATGAAATTTTGTGTTGACCCCAAGCTGAGCTAATTAGGATTCGAGCACATTTGTACGACGTCAGACAAGGCAGGCAGCAGAATATTATTGCCATATTGTTTAGTTTCATCCTTCGTTATTTTGAATAAAAGTGCAAACCTTTATTAGAAACCCGGTCTTTCCTTTCGTATCACCTGACCGGATATAGGACCCGCAACGATGGCCGGCCCCTCCGCTATAATGAGCTAGCCATCGGGCGGGCTTTCCCCTTTTTTGCATTACAGGGGCTCTGGCCCGGGTAGAATGGCCTTCCGCTTGCATGAATTAGCCACGTTTGTGTTTCTCATTTAAGGGAAAAATTCATACAAATTATGTTTGTATCAGTTTTTTACTTAAATGGGAAATATATGGCCACGTCTACATTGGATCTTGATCCGGTTGGAAGGGTGCGAGGGGCCACCGCTTCCACCGCGATGCCCAACTCTTATTTGTAGGCCATAAGTATCGTCGGTAATGACGAAATTCTCTTTAGTCTGTATTTTTTCTCCAGACTCAATTTGTCCTCCAAGTTAGCAATTTAATAAACCTTAGTAGATCGCCTTCTACTTGACTTCGATCGATATTTGTTCGATATTCCTTTGACCCCAAAATTTGGGGCCATGAAATTTTTTTGTAGTGGGTCCTTGCGCTGAGGAAACAACCCGCCCTACGACACTGCAACGCTAGCCTGCCAGCGCATTCACTCGTCCTCAGACATGGCCAATCTCAGCGGGTCCTACTATCATCTTTCGTGGAGGCAGCAGATCCTCGCTGCAGTCTTTCACACCCATTGATATCTAACCATTTCACTACAATATGTGTAATGATTTTCTACCTTTTAGGTTCGAACGCGGAACCGACCTCTCATCGGTTCGAGACGTGCAGTCTTGGAAATGACAACGGACTGTACCCTTCAGGTCAACAAGTCCGGTCACACTTAGTCTACTCCGTGGTGGCTGCTTGTAGGCTAGCTAGTTCGGAGAGGAGTTTCGGTCGCGGGTCTTACGCGAGCAGACTAAGTCCGAGTTACTTAACTCAGCCACCGGTTCACATGCCCGATTTCCAAACGCGTCAACAACTACTCATCCAGAACGGGAAACCTACGTTACGTTAATTCTGGATGTGATCTCTCCACAGATCTCAAATCAAAAACGCTACAAAATCCCATAGGCGCGTTACCGAATCACCGACGCGGTACCAGAAAATAAGCTAACCTACCTCAAGTCCAAAATAACCTACTCTAAGAAAAAAAAAACGAGCGCAAACAAGGGTACCGCGGACCGTAACCGAAGTGAAACCGACCTCAGCGGATTTGGCGAAACCCTACCCTCGCGACGGCATACCTACCCTGCACTCTCTCTTCCCACTGAAAAAGAAGAACCGCTGAAAAGGAAAGTCTTTAGTTCATTAGCAATTCATTTTAATATTTATAAATTTTAGCAAACATGTGTCTGGATACAGGGAATATCTTAACTCTATTTAGACCATATCGTATTCAAAGATATATACCCAAAATAATTCCGAACAAATAAATATACGTAGGTACTTAATAAATGTCTAAAGTAAGAAGTCGATAAAGTTCTTGCAAAATATAACGAGAGTAGGCTATACTATTTTCAATTGAATTTACTTATTACGACTATTATTAAGAAAGATAAGTTGGATCGCGTAAATTATTGAATTCCAAAATAGAAGACAAATAAAATGACAAGATTTCAAAAAACAAGGAGGTTTATTAAGATGCTTTAAGTTTCGGCCCATTCAGAATACAGTTAAGTTGATTTCAGTTGATATTGTGATATTCAGAAAAGAATTTGAAGATAATTTAAAGATACGAATATGGTGTTCTTAATATGAGATGTAGCTTTTGTTATTGGCTTTTTTCTTTATAAATCTACGTAGTTTTTAAAAAAAAAGGTTAATATGAAATTTTTTCCGTAAAAGCTTTCTTATCAGGTTAGTTTCGGGTATTACAAAAATTAAACTTCATTTGATACATTTTCAACATACTAGCACATTAACTGAAGTTGCACACATGATGGGGAACAAAGGCGCATGCTTCATTCTTGGCAAACACTTCATTCTTCTTTAATAACAGACACTACAAACTACATCACAATTTATGACGGACTCTCAAAATTAATGTGTAACTCGATTTACCGACCAAGACACTTACAAACTTTTTCCACCTTTTTAACTTGGAGATACTTGATAAAAAAAAATTTCAACAGGTTAGCTCTCTAACGATTGAACATTTCACGGAAGTCTTACATCAGTTTTTGTTTTAATATAAACTGAGAATTATGTCATTCATGTTCCAAATGGCGAAACTTCCAATCTGTTATTCAAAATTTAACAATTATGAGACATGCAAACTTACTTTGCGAAATTTGATAAAAATTTTGATTTGGGTAAATCATCAATATTTTGACATGAAGGAAATGATTAAACTGCGACATGAAATCTCATCTTGCCAAGTAGATTGTTCAACACATTTTTTTTCTTTGTTGTTGCTCATTCCAATGTAGGATATTTTACTGTTTTTGAGATTTACTCTTCAATTTAAGAGTCTTAGGAGTATAAATTATTTCAACATGATGCCATTACATCCACGCCTTAATTGCTACCTTGATCTAAGTCTTAAATATTTTATATATGATATTTAAATTTCATATACATTAAAATCTAATCATATCTTAGTTATTTATCCCCCTTTCGTAAATATTTAATAATAGTTTAATCATCTAGGACAGTATAAAGTATTGGTTATTACGCGCTAATCTGATTTCTGTGCATCTACACAATGCAAGGATCCGTGAAATTCATACTGTATTCCGTTGAGAATGCTGTGCGTTTTGTTATCTTATCATTAATAACTACCAAGATCGTTGTTATGATCAATCTTCTATAGCCAGACCTAATAACTTCAAATTTAATGTTACTAGTTCTCTTCAGCGTACCACATGCCTTTCAATTTAATTGTCCTAGTTTTAATTTTTCTCTTGGGGTTTGATTTTCGAGTCTTATTGGTTGTTGAAGTTGTTTCGAGTTTATTCGTTTATGCCAAGAAGGAGTATGAACCACAAGCCATTGGATGAGCGCTCTAAAGTTTAATCGTTTTTTCGTTCATAAAAATCGTTTGCATGCATTATTTGACCACGTTTCATTTAGTTTGAATAATGTTCATTAAATGTCGAATGCAAAGCAGCTCAAAATCTTTGAAAAGTTGTGATGTAAAACTCAAAACTGGTTCGTTGATATGTGATATGTTAAAGGATATCCGATTTCTTTTGTTTACTTCTGCTGCCACTTTTATCTACGTATGTACTAGTTGCTTGTTCGGTAGTCCGAGTCATATTCCTGTATTTATTTGAAATTTCAGCATCATCATTGAAAATTTAGAGTAAACTATAGTCCATTAGAACTGGATTCAAGTTTTGCCGTAAGGATTCCTCTAGCTTTCATTATTATTCTAATAATCCTATTTATGATTCATCGCTCAATGTTTAGAGGCTAGCGTTTGATCAAGATTTATTCAATCGTTCATTTTTAAGGACGTCTTTCGGCTGCCATTTTTAATAAATTATTAAATCCCATCTCAAGACTTTGTCGCGCCTATGTATTTTGTGTTGGAATTTGTAACGCTTACGCCCTTGCATTCCCATCGAAACTCTCATCTAATGCTAATAAAGCTCCATTACCACCTGATTCCATTAAGTTATTTAGAACTTACCTGATTCCGATCTTTTCTTTGCCGATGCACTTTTTTAAGGAATTCAGATAAGTTTTCGCGGTCCTTTTGCAAAAATCCCGCTATATCGGTTATCATATGCTTTCAGTTGTAAATTATTGTTTAATTATCTTATCACCACCGACCACTGTGCCATAAACTACACTAATTTAAATACACTTATATTTGTATGCACAAAATTCCGTCACCTTTTTTCACTGGCAGCCAAACCTCCTTGCACTCGCCATGTGGCTGTCAAATTGACTACCTGGTTTCTCATCGGACAAAACAGATGTGTGGAATGGAATGCCACATGGCGGCAATGTGCATCTCCATTTGTCACCAGTGGCATAGTTTTTCGATGGCCACGGTGGAGGGGGCATTCCCAGATGGATATGTCTCGAAATGCGTCGGGGTTTTGTTTAATATTCTGTTTCAAATATTTAAATCCACAGATCTAAATATTTGGAGATAAAAAATATTTTCTGCGCAACGATATCCGCACGAAAGATGAAGTCCGCTTGCATTTCGAGGTCATACCCATCTGGCCGAGTGCAAGGGTTCGGGATCGGAATCACTTCGATTCCCGGGCGTAGGCGTCACATTACACATTCCCCCCCCCCCCAAAATCGAAGTAATTACGATCCCGCCTCCTATGTAAAAGGTCTTGGTTAGGGCCGTGGCGGGTCGAAGGTCGATTTCGAGGAATAGGCTACAACCATGTTCGTGAAGACTCGACAGTGACTATACCGTAGGGAGTCAGGTGTTACTCGGAGATCTTCGTCCAGGCAGAGATTTAGGTAAGCGAAGGTTTTTCGTGGGAAATAGTTGTACTTCATCGTCTAAGGTCTTTTGCGTGGTAAATTCCCAGGGTTTTACCGGCCATGTCCGCAATGAGGTATCGGGTGGGGCTTATTACTTGTAGGACTCGACACTTCACGAATTTCTTGTCTAGTTTGGCATTGTAATGTCGGGTAGCATCGCTCTGTCGGAAGTTTCGACGATATATTTCGTCGCCTGCCTTGAAACCAGAAGGATGAGATCGCAAGTTGTACCGCTCCTCTCCCATCCGTCTACTTTCTTCAATCTTCTCCCGCAGTTGATCTCGCAGAAGTTGGAGCTTTTCGTGCGGTTCCAGAACCACGATTGGGTCCTCTAGTGATTTCAGTTGCCACAATAGCCGGAAAGCGCTCCCATGACAGATCATGTACTGGCCGAACAATGCGAAATACGGCGAAATGCCGGTAGTGGCGTGGTACGACGAGCGCAGCGCACTAGTGATGGCGGACAATTTGCGATCCCAGTCCTTCTGAGTCGGGTGGACATAGGCGCGAATGGCCGCTATGAGCGTACGGTTCAGTCGTTCGGATGCGTTGGCTTGTGGTGAATTGACGGCGGTTCGTTGGTGGATGATGCCGTATTTGGACATTAGGTCTCGGAACTTGCTGGAGGTGAACTGGACCCCATTGTCGGAGACAAGTTTCTCCGGAACTCCAACCATGTGAAAGACTCGGTTCTCCAAGAAGCTGACTATAGGTCCAGTGTGCATGTTACGTAGTGGTTCTATGATAGGGAATTTAGAGAGCTGGTCCAGGACCACGACAGCTCCCGTGTGACCAGAAGCAGATCGAGGGTAGGGACCGATAAGATCAATGTACAAGCGCTGGAACTCGCGTTCGGGGACCTCAACCTTACCCATGGGAGGCCGAAGAATGGTGTTGGGCGCTTTAGTGCACTTGCATAGCTCACAGGAGGCTACGTACGCTTTTATCTGTTGTGCCATCTTAGGCCAAAAGAAGCAGGTTTTCAACCGCCTAAGTGTACGACCGTAACCGCCGTGCGCACTTGATGGGTGGTCATGGGCCCGTCTGATAAGATCAGTGGTTAATTCTTCGGGCACCCACAACTTCCACTGTTCTTCTTCTTGTATGGGGTCTCCGGATGCGTGTCCCCTCCGCTTGTAAACAAATCCATCCGTCAACCGCAGTTCAGGAAGCTGGGACAGTTGATTCTGGATAGTGTGAATCAGTTGGGTGTAGCTGGCTGACTTGAAGGCAGGATGGTCCAGATCGATCAATTGGGGGCTGTCGTCCTCCTGGACCAACTCGGCTCCTTCAGGGGCGAACATTCTGGATAGGGTGTCGGGGACTACATGCTGGCTTCCTTTTCGGTGGCGAATGGTGAAGTCAAATGCCTGTAATTTCAGTGCCCGCCTGGCCAATCTGCCGTTGAGATCAGTCTGGCTCATTAGCCATTTCAGAGACGCGTGGTCCGTAACGATTTCAAAGGTGTGTCCCTCCACATAGGCTCGGAAGCGTTTCACTGCCAACACCGCAGCTAGACATTCCTGCTCGGAGACCGTGTAATTTCGCTGGGCTGGGTTCAGCTTGTGAGACATGAAGGCTATAGGTCTCTCCTCGCCGTCTTGTGCAACCTGGACTAAGACTGCTCCCACCCCATGTTGACTCGCGTCACAATGGATTGAGAACGGTTTGTCAAAGTCCGGGCTGTGCAGTACGGGGGCTGTAGTCAGACTCTTCTTTAGCTCTTCAAAGGCTCGCAAGCTGGGCTCCTCCCAGACGAATTTACGTCCCTTACGCAGCATGTCGGTCAAAGGAGTGGTTATGGTGGCATAGTCACGTATAAAACGCTGGTACCATCCGCATAAGCCTAAGAATCGTCGTAATTGTTTGGTGGTCTTGGGTAATGGAAAAACGTCAATCGCTTGAGTCTTTTCCGGATCGGTCTTGATATGGCCATGCCCAATGATGTGACCTAAATTCTTCACCTCCGTTATCACGAACTGACTCTTCCGTATGTTGATGGTTAATCTTGCCCTCCGGATGTGTAGAGCCACCTCCTGAAGCAGGTCGATGTGTTCGTCAAAGGCCTCGGTTATAAGCAACAGATCGTCCAAGTAAACGAAAACTTGGTGCCGCAAGTGAGGTGGTATCACCTTATCCATAAGGCGCGTCATTGTTTGGGGGGCATTACACAATCCGAATGGCATGGTCACGAATTGATATAAGGGCCGACCTGGGACTGTGAAAGCTGTTTTCTCCTTTGAACCGGGGCCTAAAGGAATTTGCCAGAAGGCGTCCTTGAGGTCTAAGCTCGTGATGAAATGGGCTTTAGGCAACCGACTCAAAATGCCTTCAATCAACGGTAGAGGGTATGCGTCCTTGACTGTGACGGCGTTCAAGCGTCTGGCATCTAAGCATAACCGGACCTTGTTCAGCTTGACAACTAAGGTGACTGGGGAAGCCCACGCGCTCTGCGATTCTTCGATTACGCCTAATGCTAGCATTTGATCCACTTCGGCATATAACGATTTTTCCTTCGCCGGAGATATGGCAAAATGTCTCTGTGTTATGGGTTTAGCATCCCCCACATCTATAGTGTGGAACACCAGGGCGGTCTGCCCGAGACCTTCCCTCTCGTGCGATGGAAAAGCCGATATAGCCGAGTCAAGACGCAGTTGCTGATTTACATCCAGTGTATGTCGTAGTAAGTGAGAGGGTTGAGATTGGTCAGGAACGGTGGTGACGGACTCCAGGGTCGCACCGGAGAATAGTGCCGGGGCCAAGTTAAATTTTCGAACGAAATCCACTCCTAGATAAAGATTCTGGGTTAACTGAGGTATGATGAAAAATTCCAGAGGTTTAGTTACTCCTTTAAAGGTGACATCCGTCATAATTTTTCCCACTACAGAGTGACGAGTTCCGTCCGCCGTGCTTAACCAGGAGGTGAAATGACGGATTTGGTCCGCGTGCATTGCCAGTACCTCCCCTGCAAAATCGGCAGATATGCAAATCACACTGGCTCCCGTATCGACTAAGCCTGACACTCGTTTTTGCAGGAGGTGTACTGACGCATATGGCCGAACATCATCCCTCAATAATTCGTCTAAGTGTATGTCCTTCAACACTTTCCTCGACTGCCTGACTTTTCTCCAGAAGCTCCGCATCCGATGCGTGGCTCGCTTGCTTCACGGTGGGACATTTGTAGCCAACTCCTCATGGAAGATGCGCTGTCGAGTAGCCAAGTAATTCCGCAGCCTGACATGAAAAGGTTTTACATGCCAAGGAACTTTCGCCTCGCTATCATTTCCCTGCGCGTTGGCCTCGGTGAAGGATGGCGTCGGTTGTGGAACTTTGGGAGAACTGTGTTTAGCGGTGCGAGTCAGCAGAATGGGAGTCATGTCGGGAGCTGGGTCATAGCTAGTGATGGGGTCTGGATTGGTTCTTCCGGGGTTTAGGAGTGCCGACGGGTGGTCGCGGCACTCGGTGGCAAGTTTTTTCGCATTTTGCAATTTGCACAGTCAGGTGCGTAGGTGTCGGCCTTCCCGCAGCGGTAGCAGAAAAGCGTCGGCTCCGCTGGACATGCATAGAACCGATGTCCCGGTTGTCGGCAGTTCCAACAGACCGTCGGGCTTGTAATTGCTTCAAGGGAGGGTCGATCAATCAAGGCAGGGTCCTCAAGCTCCGGTGGTGCTCCGCTCCTCGGTACTGGTACTGGATCAGCAAGCAGGTGGTCCGCTGCCATCAACTCCGCGGTGTGATGATTTCGGGGATTTGGTCCCATAATGCGAGGTTGTGGACGGAAGGTACCTCGCCGCTCATCCAAGTGTTCTTGTCTACGGGCATGGAGGCGCAATCGCTGTATGGTGTTGATGGGAAAATGCAGAAGGCTGTTCTGAACATCCCAACGCATATTCTCTCTGATAATTTCTACCAGTTCGTCCTCGAGCATGGTAGTTCGCAAGCGAGTGCTCAATCTCACTATACTTGTGTAGTACTGGTCGAACGGTTCGTGAGCGCCTTGTTTCCGTTTCCTTATTTGCTCCTTTAGCTCTCTCTCAGTGAAGCCATCCTCAAATCGATTGCGGAAGGCTGCACTGAAAGAGTGCCAAGTGGGACGTGGCGTTGATTCTTTAAAGCTCCAGTACCAGTCGGCAGCGTCGCCGCTGAACAAAAGGTGTGCATGCCGGAGGAAGGCCGAGGAATCACCTCCCAGGGTGCTGGATACTAACGCCTGAATCCGGAAAAGGAACCGGTCCGCCGATATCATATCGTTGAACCCTGTAAAGTTCAGGCGCCAACTCTCCATGATACGAGGCGTCGGGTCTCGAAAAGGTGTCAATGCGTTCCCGGGGGGAATCACATCCTCGATTGACCTGTTGTACTGAACTGCCTCGGGGGCTAGGGGTACCAACGGAGGTCCGGTGCTGTGTCGTGGTCTATATTCGGTTGCTCTGGGATCCATTCCCGAGTTCCTTGGAGGTGGGGCCCATTGCTCGGATGGTCGAGAGTGGGGCATAGCCACACTGGGATTGGGCTCCCAGCCAAGCGGAGTTCTCACGCGGCTGGGTAGTTGGCTCATAGGGAGATTCTGGAGCTTTCCCTCCAGATTGCCAATCCTCTCCGACATATCTCGCATCAACGCCACGAGGGTGTCAATGGAGTGGGCGGAAGGCATGGGGGTCACCTCGGACACGACACTTGCGGCCGGAACTTCACCGCCTACGGCTCCTTGAAGGTCTAAGAGTGGTTGGGACGGTTCGGCCTCTGGAACTCCTTTCGCCACTGCTCCACGCGTTGGTAGGGGCGGTCCGAGGGGGACGTCTACGGCAGACCGATCGATGGGTCGCCGACATAGGGGGCAAAGCTCTGACGTGAGGAGGAGCTGTTGTACACAGGCACGATGGAATAGATGTCCACAATCCAATCGCACGCTGTGTACGCCCTCCACTACGTCTTCGAAGCAGATCCCGCAGTTAGCTGGTTGGACCGTTTTAGATCTGGTCCAACGCTTATCTGGGGTCCGCTTCGTTGCCATTTTTGCTGGTTTTGGTGGTTGCTAGTAAAAAAAAATATAAAATATACTTATTGCTACTATAAACTTATTACTAGATTAGTGGCCGATAGTGGCGAGCTATAAAAGTGGAAAAAAAATTTATTTAAAATATACCTTCCTTTCCAGTGGTCGACTCCCTCAACGGGAAAGGAGAGTGCGTGGTAATCAGCCGAAGAAAGGGTGCTTTTGGTCGATTTACTAAATTTAAACCCCTACCCACATACATTACAAAACGTTTCTAATCTACGTTAGATGACTCGACGAGACAAGTGGTATAGCTACCGTAACAGCTTAGTACGCGGTCAAAACTCCCGACGCGTGGAAGCATTCCGCGCTCCGCAATCCCAGCATACGCCACCGAACGTTGAACCGATACCACTTGTCTATCACGCATACGAAATAATTAGAATCCTTCCGCGACATAAAGGCAAGGTAGCCGTCTATTTTCTTGAGAGTCCATGCTGATAGGTAAACCCATCAGACTGGCAGTTCCATCAAGGAAATAGAAGGTCCTTACAGGGGTTAACCCGGGACAACACATCGGAAGGATTCTGTCGCGAGAAAAAAAAATCAAACAAAGGAGAGCGGAAGCTACAACTCACGTGAAGCGACTTCTAGTGTGTATCACACAACTCCACTGCTCCTGATAGTGGGACTCGAGTACCAGAGTACCTTACATCCTCCGTAAAGGACCAACTCGTCAGAAGACGCGAATTTCTTCCCCCCTTAGGATGTCTTAGGCCCCACGTTGGGCGCCATTTGTAATGATTTTCTACCTTTTAGGTTCGAACGCGGAACCGACCTCTCATCGGTTCGAGACGTGCAGTCTTGGAAATGACAACGTACTGTACCCTTCAGGTCAACAAGTCCGGTCACACTTAGTCTACTCCGTGGTGGCTGCTTGTAGGCTAGCTAGTTCGGAGAGGAGTTTCAGTCGCGGGTCTTACGCGAGCAGACTAAGTCCGAGTTACTTAACTCAGCCACCGGTTCACATGCCCGATTTCCAAACGCGTCAACAACTACTCATCCAGAACGGGAAACCTACGTTACGTTAATTCTGGATGTGATCTCTCCACAGATCTCAAATCAAAAACGCTACAAAATCTCATAGGCGCGTTACCGAATCACCGACGCGGTACCAGAAAATAAGCTAACCTACCTCAAGTCCAAAATAACCTACTCTAAGAAAAAAAAACGAGCGCAAACAAGGGTACCGCGGACCGTAACCGAAGCGAAACCGACCTCAGCGGATTTGGCGAAACCCTACCCTCGCGACGGCATACCTACCCTGCACTCTCTCTTCCCACTGAAAAAGAAGAACCGCTGAAAAGGAAAGTCTTTAGTTCATTAGCAATTCATTTTAATATTTATAAATTTTAGCAAACATGTGTCTGGATACAGGGAATATCTTAACTCTATTTAGACCATATCGTATTCAAAGATATATACCCAAAATAATTCCGAACAAATAAATATACGTAGGTACTTAATAAATGTCTAAAGTAAGAAGTCGATAAAGTTCTAGCAAAATATAACGAGAGTAGGCTATACTATTTTCAATTGAATTTACTTATTACGGCTATTATTAAGAAAGATAAGTTGGATCGCGTAAATTATTGAATTCCAAAATAGAAGACAAATAAAATGACAAGATTTCAAAAAACAAGGAGGTTTATTAAGATGCTTTAAGTTTCGACCCATTCAGAACACAGTTAAGTTGATTTTAGTTGATATTGTGATATTCAGAAAAGAATTTGAAGATAATTTAAAGATATGAGATGTAGCTTTTGTTATTGGCTTTTTTCTTTATAAATCTACGTAGTTTTTAAAAAAAAAGGTTAATATGAAATTTTTTCCGTAAAAGCTTTCTTATCAGGTTAGTTTCGGGTATTACAAAAATTAAACTTCATTTGATACATTTTCAACATACTAGCACATTAACTGAAGTTGCACACATGATGGGGAACAAAGGCGCATGCTTCATTCTTGGCAAACACTTCATTCTTCTTTAATAACAGACACTACAAACTACATCACAATTTATGACGGACTCTCAAAATTAATGTGTAACTCGATTTACCGACCAAGACACTTACAAACATTTTCCACCTTTTTAACTTGGAGATACTTGATAAAAAAAAATTTCAACAGGTTAGCTCTCTAACGATTGAACATTTCACGGAAGTCTTACATCAGTTTTTGTTTTAATATAAACTGAGAATTATGTCATTCATGTTCCAAATGGCGAAACTTCCAATCTGTTATTCAAAATTTAACAATTATGAGTCATGCAAACTTACTTTGCGAAATTTGATAAAAATTTTGATTTGGGTAAATCATCAATATTTTGACATGAAGGAAATGATTAAACTGCGACATGAAATCTCATCTTGCCAAGTAGATTGTTCAACACATTTTTTTTCTTTGTTGTTGCTCATTCCAATGTAGGATATTTTACTGTTTTTGAGATTTACTCTTCAATTTAAGAGTCTTAGGAGTATAAATTATTTCAACATGATGCCATTACATCCACGCCTTAATTGCTACCTTGATCTAAGTCTTAAATATTTTATATATGATATTTAAATTTCATATACATTAAAATCTAATCATATCTTAGTTATTTATCCCCCTTTCGTAAATATTTAATAATAGTTTAATCATCTAGGACAGTATAAAGTATTGGTTATTACGCGCTAATCTGATTTCTGTGCATCTACACAATGCAAGGATCCGTGAAATTCATACTGTATTCCGTTGAGAATGCTGTGCGTTTTGTTATCTTATCATTAATAACTACCAAGATCGTTGTTATGATCAATCTTCTATAGCCAGACCTAATAACTTCAAATTTAATGTGTTTCTAATTTCATAAGAATTTTCGTTTACGAGTACGATTCGCTGTCGCAATATGTCAGTTCCTTGCATATAAAAATTTTACTATAAAAATTTGGTTGAGTTTGTTTTAGACCCGTTGAAAATTATAAATATATTATAACAGTGTTACTAGTTCTCTTCAGCGTACCACATGCCTTTCAACTTAATTGTCCTAGTTTTAATTTTTCTCTTGGGGTTTGATTCTCGAGTCTTATTGGTTGTTGAAGTTGTTTCGAGTTTATTCGTTTATGCCAAGAAGGAGTATGAACCACAAGCCATTGGATGAGCGCTCTAAAGTTTAATCGTTTTTTCGTTCATAAAAATCGTTTGCATGCATTATTTGACCACGTTTCATTTAGTTTGAATAATGTTCATTAAATGTCGAATGCAAAGCAGCTCAAAATCTTTGAAAAGTTGTGATGTAAAACTCAAAACTGGTTCGTTGATATGTGATATGTTAAAGGATATCCGATTTCTTTTGTTTACTTCTGCTGCCACTTTTATCTACGTATGTACTAGTTGCTTGTTCGGTAGTCCGAGTCATATTCCTGTATTTATTTGAAATTTCAGCATCATCATTGAAAATTTAGAGTAAACTATAGTCCATTAGAACTGGATTCAAGTTTTGCCGTAAGGATTCCTCTAGCTTTCATTATTATTCTAATAATCCTATTTATGATTCATCGCTCAATGTTTAGAGGCTAGCGTTTGATCAAGATTTATTCAATCGTTCATTTTTAGGACGTCTTTCGGCTGCCATTTTTAATAAATTATTAAATCCCATCTCAAGACTTTGTCGCGCCTGTGTATTTTGTGTTGGAATTTGTAACGCTTACGCCCTTGCATTCCCATCGAAACTCTCATCTAATGCTAATAAAGCTCCATTACCACCTGATTCCATTAAGTTATTTAGAACTTACCTGATTCCGATCTTTTCTTTGCCGATGCACTTTTTTAAGGAATTCAGATAAGTTTTCGCGGTCCTTTTGCAAAAATCCCGCTATATCGGTTATCATATGCTTTCAGTTGTAAATTATTGTTTAATTATCTTATCACCACCGACCACTGTGCCATAAACTACACTAATTTAAATACACTTATATTTGTATGCACAAAATTCCGTCACCTTTTTTCACTGGCAGCCAAACCTCCTTGCACTCGCCATGTGGCTGTCAAATTGACTACCTGGTTTCTCATCGGACAAAACAGATGTGTGGAATGGAACGCCACATGGCGGCAATGTGCATCTCCATTTGTCGCCAGTGGCATAGTTTTTCGATGGCCACGGTGGAGGGGGCATTCCCAGATGGATATGTCTCGAAATGCGTCGGGGTTTTGTTTAATATTCTGTTTCAAATATTTAAATCCACAGATCTAAATATTTGGAGATAAAAAATATTTTCTGCGCAACGATATCCGCACGAAAGATGAAGTCCGCTTGCATTTCGAGGTCATACCCATCTGGCCGAGTGCAAGGGTTCGGGATCGGAATCACTTCGATTCCCGGGCGTAGGCGTCACATTACATATGTATGTATATATTTGGATTATACATACCATATATACAGGGGCAGAATAATAAGTAACCGGACTGAGCCTGCTCTGCGCCATCAAAGCGTCTGCTAACCGGTATCTGGTGCTGTAGTGGTAGTGGGGGTCTAGGTCAAGGGAGCCGGGCTGCAGCAGTGGCCTCCAAGCGCTTGGAGAGATAGCATCGAGCGAGAGCGGAGTGCGTGTTCAGTTACCTCGTCGGAGTGAAAATGGAGCGTACAATCGAGCAACCGAACCAGAGTTTTTTCCCCACGTTATTACAGGAGATGAGACGTGGGTTTTAGAAAACGATCCTGAGACGAAGCGGCAGAGTTGGGAGTGGCACACATCGGCGTCACTACGACCGAAAAAAGCGCGCATGAGCAAATCGAAGGTGAAGTCGATGCTCATTGCTTTCTTTGACGTGAAAGGCATTGTTCACAAGGAGTTTGTGTCACCCGGCCAAACTGTAAACGGCCAGTACTACAGAGAGGTGCTCCGTCGATTAACCGCCTGATCTCACCGAGTCCGTCCGGGGATTGCCGATTCGTGGATCCTCCATCACGACAATGCTCCGTCGCACACCTGCCTGCTCGTCACCGAGCAGTTGGCCAAACAGTCGAGGGCAATGTTGCGCCAGCCTCCTTACAGCCCGGATATGGCACCAGCGGACTTCTTTCTGTTCCTCAAGATCAAGAGACACCTTAAGGGGACGCGGTTCGGGACTCTGGAAAACGTTCAACGTGGGCTCTAGACAGCATCGAGGTTGCCGACTTCCAGGGAGCGTTCGGGGATTGGAAAATCCGTTATCAGCGTGTTATCGACTCTAATGGGAACTCCTTTGAAGATTTCTAAAGAAAAATTGTAGATAATTTGCTAATAAAACATTTCCTGAGGTCAGTCCGATTACTTATTATTAAGACCCTATATATATATATATATATATATATATATATATATATATATATATATATATATATATATATAAATATATATATACATATATATATATATATACCTATATATATATATATATATATATATATATATATATATATATATATATATATATATATATATATATATATATATATATATATATATATTTATATATATATGTATATATATATATATATATATATATATATATATATATATATACATATATATATCTATATATATATATATATATATATATATATATATATATGTACATACTTATTCTCACGTGTTCGCGGCCAATAATTATAATGTTCCGGGAAAGTGAAAATGCAATGTCTTTTAAATTAAGTTAAAAGAGTTTATTTAAATGTATGCACAATTATAATTTCACTATTTCACTAATTCTACTTTTCACTTTGTCTATAAATTTTTACTTCAAGTGTCTATCACTTCACAATCAATATAGCCCCATTCATTCAGCTCACCTGTATATAGGGTCTCAAGTCATTCAATCCATTTCTCGTACATTGCCGAACTAACTGGAATATTCGAGCAATTTAATGAATGGAGCAGTGATGTCACTTTCAGATGTTGATCACGCTTGGCGGGTTTTCGAGTACATTCGTTTGTTGATCATGATGGTTTTGAAAACAATTGCGACAGTTGCTCGTAGAATTATTTGTACATGTAACTTATATACACTCGTATATATATGTACATATATATATATATATATATATATATATATATATATATATATATATATATATATATATATATATATATATATATATATATATATATACATATATATATATATATATATATATATATACATATACATACATATATATATATATATATATATATATATATATATATATATATATATATATATATATATATAAGACTTGCAACGAATATTCGGTTACTATTCGGTATTCGGCCTATTCGGCTGCTTTTATTATATTCGGCCGAATACCGAATATCTACATATTATTCGGCCGAATACTGAATACTCAAATAATATATTTTGTCATAGAGAAATAATTGGTAAAATGAAAAATTAAAATCGGTTGATTACGTATATATTCATATTTTCATTTCTGTTATAATCATTTAAGTAGTCATTGGTGCATAACACAGGTACATAATCATCTTCTGAATTGGAAAAATGTATTTGAATTATTGTGGTAATCAAAATCTTGAAGGGTAAGGTTCTCATTTCTTTTATAATCATTTATTAAGTAGTCATTGGTACATAAAACAGGTACATAATTTAATCATTTTCTGTATTAAACAAGTCAAGAATTTTTCTATGTATTTGAATTATTTTCATAATCAAAATTTAGAAGGGGAAGGTTATGCTGCAGAAAGACTAACTTTTCTGAATTTTTAGGAAGTAGTTTACTTCTTTTTTTCTCGTAGACCATCCCAACTTCAGAGAAAAGGCGATCTGAATAAACACTACTTCCTGGTGCCGACAAATATTTTGCAGCAATCTTAATCAAAAACGCGAATTCAAATTACCTTGCTTGCCACCATGTATACGGGTTGTCATGACGTGATATATTACTAATATTTAAGAAAAGATCCATTTCTGTTGAAACTGAATTTTTTTCTGTTGATGTGTTTCCAGAAGCTGTGCTTTTTTCTGCTATCAGCTCTTCGAAGCAATCCATAAAAGTTGAGTGAATAGTCTGATTTAGACTTTGCTCTTCAGTTCTCATCCTCTTGGCCAAAGTAGGGGACGAACTCGCGCTATCGTCGCTTGTTTCTTCACAGTTCATTTTTATGCTATCGATTAATACATACTGCTTCACTTTTTCTTTTTGCAGTTGATTGGTGAAAACATTCATTTTAAATCTTGGATCGAGAAAGGTAGGAACCAAATGATTTTTACTCGTTGTAATGTCTTGAAATCGTTCTTTTAACCCTTGTTATATGACGAGTATTGCCTGGCTTAATTTGGGTGTTAGCCCTTTTGACGTGCTCATTTTATTGTAATATCGCATTAAGGTAGCAACATACGAAATAATTTCAGAAATGCAAGCGTAGCTGGAACTTATAAGTTTTGTTATCTCCTCAAATGGTTGCAATAATTTTAAAAGATGCTCCAAAAGCTCCCATTGTGCAGCAGTCAAATTGGCAATATGACAGTCCGTTTTTGTTGCATTAGCCTTTCGAGCATATAATATGTAGAGTTTCAACGCGTCCTAACATCTTGGACTAATTCATGTTGAGGGAGACCTAAATCTTTTTGGACAGAATGCAGTTTTTCTTGTGCAGTACCAGAATGATTAAAATGAGTTACGATTTTTCTACCTGTAGCTATCATTTGTGTCACATCTAACTGAACCTTTAGACAATCAATGACAATCAATTGAATAGAATGGATGAAACAACGTGCTGAGGCCAACTCTGCATCACTAACAGCTTTTACTATGTTTCGTCCATTATCATGAATAACAATATGAATTTTTTTTACGGATGTCTCACAAATTTGCAATTTCTTGTAAACTCATAGCTATATTCGTTGATGCTTGATGCTCAATACTATATGTTTGAGGTTGAATTGGCGGTCAATAAAATGTGCAGTAAAACTTAAAAAACTGTTATTATTATGCAAGCACGTCCACGTGTCAGTCGTTACGGAAATATAGTCTGTCTCTGAAAGTAAACTTTTAATTTTCTCAACCACTTTACGATAAATTTCTGGTATCACATTGTCTGAAAAGTAAGGACGACTTGGTACATTGTACCGCGGCAAAGCGCTATTAATCACTCTTCTAAAACCAGCCCTTTCTACTATATTTACTGCCCCATTATCAAGTGCGATCATTTCAGCAATTAAAACATGGTACTTTTTTGCCTTGGGGTCATTAATATCCCATGATTTATTAATTTCTGCACACTTTTTAACCGACTTCCAAAAGAAAGAAGGTTATCAATTCATCGCGTATATTTATTTATTTTTTGATTTTTTTTTGTTTGTTCACGCATAACTTTTAAACGGAGATAGATAGAAGATTCCTGTTTTTGGCAAATGATACGTCTTTCTTCCAATTAGGTCCCGTTTAAAAGATAAGAAATTCAAGTAACGGTAAAGGACTTTTATCCTTAAAACTAAAAAATTTCCGACTTTCACTCGGATTTTTCAGCATAACTGATCGACGGGTGTAAAGATTTTGATTGTAGAGGTTTCAAATGAAGGATAACATATTGATCTAAATTATATCGGAACAGAATTGTAATCCTTCCAAGGACTCTCTAGATGCTAACAATTCAATATGATACATTGGTGTCGAGAAATTGAGTTTAAATAATTTTTCGCACGAAAAGTGCCAATTAGTTGGCACTGTTCAAGGATTTGTTGGAAATACCGAGTCCTTTGGTGGCGAATGATAAAAATGATCAGTATCCTTAATTTTCTGCATAAACGATACATTTTATTCAATCATTTCTACCGGAAATAACCAATAAATTACTTCTAAATGTGGCATAAATACAATTCAACAATAGTTAGAGGGAACATTTCAGGATACTTTTCTCTCCGAAGTCATCCTTTGCTTACCGATGAACTTAGTAAAGGATCCTTCTTACATCCTTAGATGTAAACGTTACACATAGGATTTATAAAACTCCCCGAAGAAATAATAAGGACTGAGTGATTTCAAATCATAGAGTTGATTCGTTTCTTTCCAGTTAATATTATACATTATAACATATGCCTAGAAATCTAAAATTAGTAATTTCCATACTAAAGACCGGCGAGAATCGCAACGTAAAACGAGATACTTTTCCTTCTATAACTGATCATATAAATTAGGTTCCATAGTTAACTAAAAACGAAGGCGATGGGTATCGAATAAAAGTGAACGAGTGATACGGTTAAGAAGGATATTTTTAAGTAAATTATATATGTATATATATATATATATATATATATATATATATATATATATATATATATATATATATATACATATATACATATATATATATATATATATATATATATATATATATATATATATATATATATATATATATATATAAAGATGTGTGATGTATATATATATATATATAAAGATGTGTCTGTGTATGTGGTTGGTCATATGTAGATAGGATATAAAAAAATGTGGGCCTGAAGATCACCACTTTACTTCGATTTTCGCCAAATTTTCAGAAATATTTCTGGTCTGACCCTAGTATAGCTCCGGAATGTACCAAAATTTGTTCAAGAATTTATTCAATTGTGTGATAAAGCTTACAATAAAAAATCCAAAGTTTTTGAATTTGAAACAAAATGGCGACCGCTCAAAAGTTGAAAAAACTTGAATGATAAAAAAGCACTTCAGAGTCAAGTCAGAATATAAAAATTGCGTCTGGGCAAAGTTCGAAATTCAAAAATCTTTCAAAGCTACAATCCATATTGGATTTTTATGAAGTCTCAAATCAAGGTAGACGTTGATGAGATCATGTATTAAATGTACCAGAATTAAATTCGATTCCAATGAACGCTGCAGATTTTAGCCGTAGTGGTTTTTGCATTGCAGTAAAAAATTATATATATATATTTTTTTTTTGTGGTAGGGAGGTGAAGGCATTTATGCCTGCCGAGTCTGGCAGTGTGGGACTCCCATGGAGGATACCTTTGGACTACCCACTAAACACCTCCCCGGTCAATCTGAGAACCTAGCCTGGAACCGTTTGACACATCACTTCGGCCCAGGTCTCGTTTTGTTACGCCGTGGGGCGCCTTCAAGCTGGGGAGTCCCTTTCCTAGCGGGAGGGGAGAGGGGAAGAGGAATTGCCAGAAGAGCAATCCCCCAGCCCCAGTGCCTCCGGCTGCTGTGAGTCCCTTTTATATTTTAGGACTGCCCGAGCATAATGTGCCACCTGGTTCCATTTGTCAACCGATTCGAGCAGCAGCGCAACTATATTATCCGGGGTGAGCTCTCCCGTCTCCCTGTACAGTTCCCTTCGCAGCCTGGCCCATTTGGTACACGCAAAAAACGTGTGACAGGCATTGTCCTCCTCTCCTGGGCAAAACCGACAATCGGGAGACCGTGACTTGCCGATCTTGTGCAGGTAAGACTGTAAACACCCGTGCCCGCTCAAAAGCTGGGTCAGATAGAAGTCAGTCTCACCATGCCTTCGATTTAGCCACGGTCTCACATCCGGGATGAGGCGCGCAGTCCACCTTCCCTTCGTGCAATTCCTCCAAGACTGCTGCCAATCGTTGAGCGAGCGTTGTCTCTCCTCGCGGACAACCATCTCCCTCGAATCCTCGTTTCAGCGCAGGTAAATAGCGCGGCGCTCTCTAGAAAGGAGGGCGACAGGTATCACGCCTGCAATAACTCTCACCGCCGAGTCATAGGCTGTTGGATACGAAGATGCAATTCTCAGTGCTCCTCTTCTCTGTACCTGAGCCAATCGTTTTCGGTATACCTCCTTGCTGAGAGCGTCGCCCCATACCTCTGCTCCGTACATTAGCACTGACCCTACAGTACTCATCAAGAGGCGTCTTCTTGATGGGCTGGGTCGCCCTACGTTGGCCATAAGTCGACTCAGGGCCGATATTCCCGAAGCAGCCTTCTCAGCCGTTGCCCTGATTTGCTCAGAGAAGCTCAGTTTCGAGTTGATCAGTAGCCCCAGGTACTTCACTGCTGGCTTCGATTCGATCTGTATATCTCCAATACTGATCATCCTTACTCTAGGGATTCTCTTTTTTGTCAAGATGACCACTTCGGTTTTCTCCAGTGCTAAACTGAGCCCGCGAGCAGTCATCCAGTCCCTCACTCGGCGCATTAGCATACCTAGCCTAATTTGCGCTTGTTCAACGGTGCGTCCGGCGACCAGAGCCGCAACATCATCCGCATAGCCGACCAAGCACGACTCATCTGGCATCTCAAGTCTCAGTAGCCCGTCGTAAGACACGTTCCACAGGTCCGGACCAAGGATAGATCCCTGGGCAACACCCGATGTAATTTCCATCCTTCGTTGGCCCTGTGTCGTGTCGTAGAGCAGGCTTCGGTCCTTTAGGTAGTTCCTCAAAAGCCGCATTAGATATTCTGGAACTTGAAAAGAGTTTTCCAGCGTGTCCAGAATATCCACCCATCTAGCGGAGTTGAAGGCGTTCCGGACGTCGAGTGTCACCAACAGGACGATCCGTCGCTTGGTGCGACTATATGCCTCTGCATTTTGGACCGCGCTCACCACCTCTGCAATCGCATCAATGGTAGAACGTCCTGCTCTAAAGCCGTACTGCCGAGGAGATAGGTCCCCAGCAGCACGAATCGCGTCAGTGAGTCTTCCCTTGATGAGTTTCTCTAGCACTTTCCCAGCCGTGTCTAGCATGCATAACGGGCGGTATGCAGACGGCGATTCGGGATTTCCCTTCCCCTTGCTGACCAGCACGAGCCTTGCCACCTTCCATCGTACCGGGAAAACCCCGTCCCGTAGGCAAGCGTTGAATGTGCTGAGCAGCAAGTCAGGACAATGGTGATAGACGAGCTGCAAAACCTCAGCTGGATCACCATCTGGACCTGGAGCCTTCCTCGCTTTCAGGGAGAGGACTGCCTCCTCCAGTTCCAGCTGTGTGAAGAGTGGGCACTCTACTGCTGTTTCACCATGGACAGCGTCAACACGGACGGGGTGGGCGGGGAAGAGTCCCCACACTATCGCGTCCATCTTTTCCGCGTCATGTATACAAGGCTTCCGTAGGGCACCAAGTTTCCCCATGACCAGCTTGTAGCCAAGGCCCCACGGATCCCTATTTACATCGTCCACGAGGTCTTGCCAGCATCGGGCCTTGCTCTTGTTAATAAGCCTGCGAAGATATTTCCTGCCGGATCTGTATGCTGCTAGCCTAGTGTCTGCCTCCTCCCTCTCGCCGAAGTTTGTGACACTCGCTTCTTTGTTTGGCGATCTCGTTTGACCACCAGTATACTGGAGGCTTACCATGTCGGGGTCTCCGACGGGGCATGGAAGACTCGCAAGCAGCTATGATGGTACTCATAGTTGAGTTCACCAAGTCCTTGGCTGTAGGCCCTCCAC
>OZ017738.1:227253795-227285616 GCA_963969285.1 Odontomyia ornata | reverse complement strand
CCGCCGAGGTGCCCAAGAAACACAATATACTATTTTATTCCCGATCAAGGCGTTTCTTTGGCGAATTTTCACATGCAAAAGTTTGCAACCTATCACAATTCACTCGCATGGCCGGCATCGAAATTAATGATAACAAATCTATAAATTCTTCCCTCGTTACCATTCAACAGAATCTCCCCGGGGAGTCTCTCCTCTATCGCTCACTGTTATGCGCGTATAGAAGGTTCCAATTACGTTTATCTATTTCTTTCTTCTCGTCTGGCGAGAAACTCAATTAAACTTATTCGCGAAACTTCACCGCCGTCGCTTGGACGCGAATGAATGCACTTGGAATAAATTTTCTCTGCAGCTCGAAGGAATCAAATGGTTGGGAACACGATTTTCAGATGTAGCCCGGGAACTATCCAATTAGGTTTGATGGCAAGATCGACAACTATGTACGCGGAATAAGCGGTAAATTGGTAATTTTTGTTTCACAAGTGGAACCTTCCCTGTCGGTTTCCGACACACGAAAAGAAAATTAAACTCCCTCCACGAAAATCTCCTATCTCCTTCAGCTATATTTAACACCTTATCCCGTCGTCAAAAGTTTTGTAATCCTTTTGGCTAACAGTCTCTCACGCTCCCGTTGAGGACCATTGATCGAATGCCTTTTGTTCTATCGCAGAAAATACAGTTGAATTTAACTTTTGACAGACAACTCGTGATAACAGTATATAGGTATGTTCCATTGCCTTTAACAGTCTTTACTGCCGCCGCTTTTTAATTGAACGATGCAGGGGTAGTTAAGAGGCTCAAACTATAGTACTTAAATACCGTACAAGGGTTTGCACATTTAATAGATTCTCTTTTATAGTAGCAATCTTTCACCGTATCGAGTTATTTTCAATTGATATCGCGTAATGGAAAAAACATCAAGCAAGACCAATGCACATAAGTATAGGAACCATGAACCAGGCGCTTTTCAAGACAGATCTGTAGTCTAACAAGGCAACCACTTCGAATTTTAGCATGAAAACTAACTGAAGCCGGTTGTGTGGTTTTATCAACAATTAAACTGTTTCCTTAATGATACACAGAAATAAAGTTGCACGTTAATCAAGCTCCACTCGTAATAATGCGCAATCGTATCCACGTTCCGCGTGCGTTTTCGTGATTCCCCCCGGCTAGACTTCGCGAAATGCAATTTCTATAGCGGGATCGCTACTCAAACCGCTTTAACAGGATTATTCCAAAACAACACCCAGATGTAACGACGGAGCATGCGATGGAGCGATGGCACGCCGGAGTAACTGTCACTGAGGTGACGTTATGTCTATGTGCATATTTTGTTTTTCGTCACACACGACTCTAACACAAATGCAAGATCCCGAACGATATTCGCGATGGCTTGGATCAAGAACTCCACTTCCTGACGACAACGCGGAAAAAGCCAAGCGAACCCGTGTAACTCGCGCTTGCGCGTTCTTACTTTTTCTTCACTCAATAATGTCCATTTGTGTTTAACACACCACGCAAGTCTGATTGCCCCGGCACACTCCTCTTAACTCCCTTCAATCTCTTTTCAGTCGCGACGGAAGAGTCAATCGCTTCCTCACGCCATGGAAAATTCGAATGCACGCCTCGTAGCTCCGTCTCTGATCGATCCCAACTCGATGATGCACTTCTACGATTTCTCGATCGATGAAGCGTACTCTGGTGGATCCCCGATGGTGATAATGCACACTCGTTTCGGTTGTTTTTAAAATTTACGTCGTCCCTCGTAGATTCGATTACGACAAGAATTCCTCTTTTGTTGTTTTATAGATTGCATCGTAATCAGCAGTGCTTAATTTCTTTCTTGTTGAGCTAGTTCTGTTGCTTTGAACTAGATTACTTTGCACTGAAATCAGCCGTGCTGAGCTCCCGTTGATTGATGCTCTCATTACACTGGCGTGTGTAGTGATCCCACAGCAAATTGATTTCGGTATCATTCCCGACATATGAATTTCAATTGTTGGTTAGTAAATTGAGGAAAAGACAAGCCGTTAACTGCGTGTTTTAGCGATATACTCTGTAAAAAATCTCTTATTCGTAAGTAAAGATATTAGCGAAAGTTTGAAAGCTTCATAATTTGTAAATATTTTATTCGAATAGCACACACCGCGCCAGTCACTCTACAAGCACTGTCGAAAATCGGCGACGACGAGCTCCGCTTGAGAAGTCATCTGAATGGTTTGGTCTGCATTTCGGTTGCGCTCAGTCCCAGCGCGGAAATGAATGTCTCAGTGCTTTCAATCACCGAGTAATGTGAGAACCATATGCTAGTTCACTTTTACTTTTAATTTCGATTTTGAAGAAGACAATTCTCGGCTTCCTACAGTTTTATGTAAAGTATCAAAGAACGTAATAGAACCGTTTCGAAAATTGATTTTTCTTCGCAATAAAACATTGGAAGAAGTAATTTTATTCAACCATCTCAGGGGCAAATCAACTTGTTCTCGCTCAAAGTCGTATTAATTGTGAACCTTATTCGCCAAACATTCGTTACAAATCACTGAAATTGAACATATAAATATACTATATAATGTCACCAACATAAAAGTTTGAAATGTGATCTTTAGCAGTAAAGCGCCGCTGCATTTTTAGTCGACTAACTGTTGCTTGTAAAGATTGTCTTGTTATGGTCGACAAACTGTGTCCAATGCACTTAAAAATAGCGAGTCATTCTCAAAAACATCAGCTATCAACTTTTGATATTTTTGATGCACCTTCAACATATTCTGGACAAATTGAATGTGAATATTTTCACCTTTCAGCGTAGATATTGTTTCAATGCCCTCATTTTTGATATGATCGAGGAACGTTTGTTTGAGCATATCCTGCAATCGATCTGGTATGGGTTTCAGGATGACATACATATTCCGTAGATCTTTTCGTTTCTCTTGTGATACCATTTCTTTGCATTCAGAATAGAGGAAATCAAGATGATCATTTATAAATCGCTCTTCGCACTCCTGACCTCTTCAATTACTACAGCGTTTTAACTTTCCCGGGACATTAAACATATCGGCCGCGAACCATAACGCGCGACAGTGGTGTCAGAAGCAGGATTGATAATTTTGAAATTAAAAACTTTCAAACATTTTCAAAGTGCATAATAGTGAAATGTAACGAGGAAACTGGTGAAAAAAACAATTGAAATGCAACGTACCTTACATTTAAAAATTAATGAATTGACCATATCGGAGCTTAAGGAGGAGTTGGAACAGCGAAATCTGGCTACGCAAGGTACAAAGGCCATACTGATTGCACGCTTGCGTGACGCGCTCGAGTCAGAAGGCGTGTGACTGGATTCGGGTGAGCCCTTAGATACAGAAAAAGGCGCAGAAGGTGGAGAAGCAGAAGCACCAAAATCAAAGGATCCAGAAAATGCGCTGATGCAAATGTTGATGCTGATGCAGCAAGAGCAGCGAGAGCATTCATCCAGTTGAACTGCGAAGCTAAATGAACAATCAGCGACGCGGGACCAACAACCATTCGAAACCAAGGCAGACATCACACAGGAGCTAGAGAAACAGTCAACTGATTTGAAAGCAGATTTGCAAAAACAGTCAACCGAAATAAAAAAGGAGCTCGGTAGTCTGAGCAACCAAATTAAATGCGTCGAGGAAAAAGTATACCAGGTCGAGGAGAGAATCAACCATTAGATCAGCCAGGTCGAGGAGAGAATCAACCATGAGATGGAAAAAAAGAATTGGAAGCAGCGAAGGCAGTAGTAACCACCTCACCAGCCCCGCTTATAACCGCAGCACAAAGCACATCCAGAAATGTGAAAGCACCAATATTCGACGGGCAAGCCACCGCTAGGACAAATCATTTGAATGAGCAGGAACGAGCAACTATGTACACTAATTCTTGCTCTAAGAGGCCCAGCTGCCGAGCTTTTGCAGGCTATTCCCGTTGAGTTGCACTCAAACTCGGCTGCTATAATAAATGCACTCGACATGCGTTATGGAGACGATCATCTGCAGCAGATTTATCGGTCACAGCTACGGCATCGGATGCAGAAGTCTGGCGAAACCTCACAGCAGCTAGCCCAAGATATTGAGCGACTGGCACTTTTGGCTTACCCAGCCTACGACCCGGAACATCGAGATGACACAACAACAGAAGCACTCATCAGCGCATTAAAGAACCAAGAATAGCAATACGCCGTGCGTTTAGCTCCAAAGCAAACGGTTAAGGACGCATTGGTTTAAAGTCTGAACTTTGAGGCAGTGAAAAATGTGACTCGTACCACTGCCCGGGTTCGCGAGGAAGTGACAGGCGATCGCAGGTGTGAGCACGTGAAAATTAAACGAGAGCCGCAGGTAAATGGTGTGCCTAGATGCTGGAATTGCGGTGAGAAGGGGCACCTGCAAAGAGACTGCAAGAAGCGAAGAAAACCGAGCTAATGTCCAGGGTGTGCAGCTAGGAGGAGATCCAGACAGACTCTGGAGCCCAGAATGGGAGCCCTTCAAACCGAGGGGACCAACATCGTGGGGCAGAGGTTGGCTAGGAGGATCGACGTCCCCAGCACCACCATCACCGTGTCAAGACTATATCGTGGAGAAGCAGACTTATGCCTTCCGGGTCAAGTTGACGGAGAGCATTGCATCATAACAATCGACACTGGTGCAACCCAATCGATTAGCCGACCACACTTAGTGAGGCAACAACTACTTCACAAGGGCAGATACGGGAGAAACTGCACCTTTCCATGGAGAGGTCAACCTCCAGATACAGTTGGGAGACCTTTCGTTCCGACATAATTTTCTGGTCGCGAACATTATGGATGACTGCATTCTCGGAATGGAATTTCTGCGACCACATGGAATCACATTGGATTTGGGCAAACGGGTATTGAAATGGCGGAACGTCGAAGTACTGACGGAGGATCCCAGCGTCCAAATTCTCAAGATGAATGTGTTAGTATGTACCGACACTGATGTACCAAAATCTTCCGAGAGCATTGTATGGGCCAAGCTAGTCATGTATACGGTAACAAACAATTCTCATAAAAATATTGAAGAACTTTTGCAGACGTTGCATTTTCCTAATTATGGAAAATGCAACGAGATCATTTCTAAAACGACAAGTGTCTAATCCAGACATAGTGTCAACAAAATTAGAGTATTTAGGGAAACCGTATCCACGGCGTTGCCCCCAGTCTGTAACCGGTACTCTAAGCGTGCGAATCGTTAAATAAAAGTGTGTTAAAAGTGTAAAAATCGTGTGTTGTTATTTGTGTTGGTGGAATTATTCTTTTTTTTACTCTATGCCATAAACGACTCTAAAACTGGCGCAGTCGGTAAACGCGATCCGCGACTCGAATAAACTTATAATAAAACAGGGTATTGCAAAGCCCAGGCAGAATTATAAGAGAATTCGCCTCTGGCCTCAATTGAATAAATTGGGAGTCAGTTAATAATAAAACAGGGTATTGCAAAGCCCAGGCTGAATTATAAGAGAATTCGCCTCTGGCCTCAATTGAATAAATTGGGAGTCAGTTAATAATAAAACAGGGTATTGCAAAGCCCAGGCTGAATTATAAGAGAATTCGCCTCTGGCCTCAATTGAATAAATTGGGAGTCAGTTAATCCAAACCCGTGTTTTAAACTTTATAAACATTTATGAAATCCATTTGGGGGATCAGATTAAGCCTAAAAGATCCTCAAATTTGTGAATGAGGCTGCTCACAATCCCAAAAGTTAAAAAAAAAAGAAAAGTTCAAAAAGAAACTTTAAACCACATCAAGTGAATGAACTAAAATATTAAATCATAAACAATCTAGTGAGTGAATGAACTAAAATATAAAATCATAAACAATCTAGTGAAGTGAAAGTGAATGAACAAAAAACGATCTGACCTTTATTACGAAAGAAGGAAAATATCAAGAGAAGTGATGGCAGAAGAAATCCAACAATTGCAACGCGAGATCCAAGTGCGAGATGCTCAAATAGCCCAACTGGCTGAAGCAATCCAACAATTAAGACTCGACCGTGAAAATAACGTAAGAGCTATGGCAAACAACGACGCTAGAGTACGGGAAAACGTTCTCAAGGAAATAGGCACATGTCGAATTTCACGGGCACGTCCGAGATAACAATAAACAGCTTCATTGCTAGCACGGAATATTACCTGGCGAGCATCAACGATGATGAAACAAGAAAAGCGGCAACAAGAATGATCTTTTATGAGAAAATTCAGGGAGAAGCGAAACAAGGAATTATCAACACGGAAAGAACGGATAATTGGGAAGAAATAAAAAAGGCGCTCAAACATCTCTACAGACCGGACACGGAGCCAGCGGAGATATATCGGAAGATTTGCAACCTGAAGGCAAACAATGTAAGTGATCTTGTTTTAAATTAACAAAAGATAAAAATTAAAGCAGATGAATTGAAGATATTTTATAAAGATTCTCCATATGTAGATTTAACTAGTGTAAATTCTCTTCTATTTAATACTGCAAAAGAAATGTCCCAGGGTGTTTTATATGAAAAAATTTATTCATTACACGATATTAATAGCATACTAGAAATAATGAAAGAGAGGAGGTTTGAAGATTCATGCATTAGGCCTGAATTTAAAGTAAAACAAATGTCTTATGAAAGAAAGTTTTCAAAATTTAATACAAACACTCCCAAAACCTATTATGACCGTAAAAACCAAAAAATCGACAACAGACAAACTGAGTACAAGCCAAATTTCGAAAATATCCATACCAATAATAATGAAGAAAACAGACAGCGTACTTATAACAGTAATTTCGACGAGAACAGACAAAACTATAAAAATTATTACAGCTCTACTAATCCTCAAGGACAATTTCAAACAAACTACCAGTACAAAAATAATTATAGAAATGTTAGCAATTCAAGCGGTCAAAATAGGGGAACGAACATTACCAGCACTAATAATAATGGTAATCAAAGTCCTGGGCGGAAAAGATTTAACCCCCCCCCCCCCCCCCCCCCCACAGATTCCAATAATTACAGGCAAAATAATTCATCTGGTAGCGGGCAAAATTCTCGCCAAGTTCAAGGTTATACAGAACCAATGGAAGTTGATAATATTCAAAAAATTCCAAAGAATAACCAATGCAAGAAATCAGTCAGAAGACTATTCAGAGGCGGACACAAATCAATGTCCAGAAATTAATTATACGCATAATAATGAAAATTTTTTTATCAATTAGCCTCGGATAATTTACCTCTTATTAAAATAACTTTAAAAAATTATCAATTTATAGCATTGGTAGATACGGGATCCTCATTTAGTCTCATTGATGACTCCATTAAAATTTTTCGAAAAACTAAGATCAATCCAGTCCCATTTTCCACGATTATTGGAAAAGACGTTTTTGAATATGAAGTCCACACTCCAGTACCTGCTGAGTTGAAGACTTCCCATAAAGCTATGATCAGGTGGAAAGTAAAACCTTTAAACAAAAGAAAATACGATTTTATAATTGGAGCAGATCTCCTAAATAACTTAGGAACAATTATTGATTTCGAAGAAGGGACGATCACCCTAAATGGTCAATCAATTAGGTTGTTAAATACTCCCTACACATTTCAGGAAGTTGCTCACTTAGAAGCATCAAGCTCTGACTTCTTAAACAGACTTAAGTTAGAACATTTAAATTCTGAAGAAAACAGGGAACTATTAAAAGTTCTTAAACGATTCAAAACTATATTCTTTAAAGAAGGGGATAAATTAACAAGTACCCCAACAATCGAACATGAAATTAAAACCATAACAGACAAGCAGATAAATGCAAAATTATATAGGTATCTCCCAAAACACGAACAAGAAGTTCGCAAACAAATCGCAGAAATGGAAAGTCAAGGCATTATCCAAAGAAGTAATTCAAGATATTCCTCTCCTTTGATAGTCGTTCCAAAGAAAACTGATAATTCTGGTACAAAAAAATATCGAATCGTCATAGACTATCGTAGACTCAATGAAATCACAGTCGACGATAAATTCCCTTTGCCAAACATCGAGTCTATTTTGGATAAATTAGGGAGAGCACATTACTTCTCCACAATTGACTTAGCCAAAGGGTACCACCAAATATTGGTCCGCAAAGAAGATCGTCATAAAACGGCGTTCGTCACACCACATGGTCTATATGAGTTTGTTAGGATGCCATTCGGGCTGAAAAATGCTCCGGCAACCTTTCAGCGTTTAATGAATGATATCCTCCGGGATTTTATTAACAAATGCTGTGTAGTATATCTTGACGATGTGCTAATATTTAGCACATCACTTGAAGAGCATAGAAAATCTCTAACACAAATTTTCAAAGTCTTAGAGAAACATCAGTTAAAAATTCAAATTGATAAATGTTCATTTATGCAAAAGGAAACTTCGTTTTTAGGTCACGTAGTCACTAAAGACGGCTTAAAACCAAATCCGGAAAAAATTCAATCAATACAAAAACTTGAACTCCCAAAAACAGAAAAAAGAACTTAAAAGCTTTTTAGGAGCCACAGGGTATTACCGCAAATTTATTAGGGATTATGCGAAGGTCGCACAACCCCTAACAAAATACTTAAAGAAAGATTCGAAAATCAATACCAAAGATCCAAATTACATAGAAGCGTTTGAGAAATTGAAAGCACTTATTAGCACACATCCTGTTCTTCGTTTTCCCGAGTTCGATAAACAATTTCAATTAACAACAGATGCGTCTAACTACGCCTTAGGTGCAGTATTGTCGCAAAACGGACATCCTGTGTGTTTCGCATCACGAACATTGAATAGTCACGAACAAAACTATTCAGCAACGGACAAGGAATTCCTTGCTATTATGTGGTCCGTTAACTATTTCAGGCCCTACTAATACGGAAATAAATTCGTGATATATACAGATCATCAGCCAATAAAGTTTTTACAAGCCAAGTATAAAGGCAAGGATTTATCACCACGCCATCAACGCTGGCTGTTAAAACTAGGAGAGTATCAATTTGATATTGAGTATTTAAAAGGAAAGGAAAATTGAGTAGCCGATTTCCTTAGCAGGATCAAACATCAGCAATCCGAAAAAGAAGATTCCCAAATAGATAGCCACAAAGCCAATTCGTATTCTGATCTAGGTATTTGGAATATGGAAAATGAGGAATGTTCAGATCTGGCCACGATTCACTCTGCAGAAGAGGAATTACTAGATCACATTCCTATAAAAGATGAAATTGTCAACAAATATAAGACACAATTTATCCTTACAAACAATAAAACCGTGGAGTTTGAAATCATCCATGGTAAGCGAATAATATATATATCCGTACATGATTTTGAAAATTTAAATCATATTCTAAAAACTTATGTAAACAAAGGTACAATAGGCATCTACACTGAATTAGATGATAGTAAGTACAATATTGTACAGCAAAAAATTAGGGAATTATTCCCAAGCAAGAGTTCAGTAAAATTTTTCAGATGTTCACTAAGAGCCAAGGATATCGAAACAGAAACCGAAGCCGTCAAACAAATTGCATTTTATCATGTAAGAGAAAGTATTCACTCTGGAATACAGGAATCTTACGCAGTATTGAAGAATAAAATTTATTTCCCGAAGCTCCTTGAGCTTATAACAATTGTAATAAGCCAATGCGAAGTTTGTCAAAGAGTAAAATACGACAGGCGACCCATTAAACCAAAATTTCAAAACATTGAAACTCCTTCCAATATCAACGAAATAGTCCACGTAGATATTTTTATAATAATGAAAAATAGTTTTTTAACCATAATAGATAAATTTTCTAAATTTGGAGCTGCTTATTATCTAAGCGACAGAAACCATGTAACAATTATTGAACAATTAGAAGATCATTTTGCGAAAATTGGTAAGCCAAAGAAAATTATTGCAGGAAATGAGTTTAGTGGAGTCTTATTGAAAGATTTCTTACAGTCTGAAGATATAATCTTACACTTAACTAAACCTCATAGTCATACAGGAATAGCCGATGTTGAAAGGCTACATAATACCATACTTGAAAACTTCAGAACTCTAGCAATTGATAAAACGAAACTCTCTGTAAGAAGTACAATTCAAAAGGCTATAAGGAACTATAATGAAAGGTATCACTCGACAATAAAATGTACCCCAAAAGAAGTGCAAAGCGGTCAAGTAAATTCTGAGAAAATAAAGGCAAATATTGAAGAAACCAAGAACAAATACCTGAATAAACTCAACCAAAATAGGGAAGATTACAATGAGACCAGATCTACAGGTTTCATCAAAAACTATAAAGCTGCTAGACGTAAAAACCTCCCAAAATATAGGAAATCAAAACTAGATAATGTTCATCCGACAAACATTAAGAAAGAACTAAAATATGCAGACCAAACCAAAAATATAGAAGAGTTCAGTTGCAAACCAATGAAAATTAAAGGAAGTAATCATAATACTAATAGCGAGATTTTTAATGAAGGCCAAAAACTTATTCTAGAAAATGCAACTAAAAAGGGTCCTCCGAAAGAAATCATAGTTTCAAAATATATTAATATCACAAGAAGTGATATTCAGACATTAAACGGATTAAATTGGCTAAATGATAATATCATTAACTTTTATCTAAATTTAATAACAGAGCAAAGTGTGCAAAAAGATGTCGAGAACCCGTTCAAAGTTTATGCTATGAACACTTTCTTCTTTTCACGATTATTAGAGGCTGGATATAACTCAGTGCGCAGATGGACCAGAAAAGTCAATTTATTTTCATTCGATTTAATATTAATTCCGATACACGTTAATAATAACCATTGGTGTATGGCAATAATCAACATTAAACAAAAATCTATAAAATACTACGATTCTTTAGGAAATCAAAACCCTATAGTACTAACTAAATTAGAAGATTACTTGGCGCAAGAATCATTAGATAAATTAAAACAGACTTTAGATACAACAGAATTTACAAAAGAACAACCCAGCAATATTCCGCTTCAAGCTAACGTAAGTGATTGTGGAGTATTCAGCTGTATGTTTGCTCGATATATTAGCAAAAACCAAAAAATTGATTTCACACAATCAAATATGCCCTATCTTAGAAAAAAAATGATTATTGAAATAGCTCAAGCTCAGCTTTTCTAACGTATTGTCTTTTAAACCTATACATTTTTCAGCCCCTCATGCCAATATTTCTCATCCTAACCGTACTTATCCAATCAACAACTGGGATTCTTACATTGAATCCAATAGTATCCAAAAATGGATACACAACTATTAACCTTGGACAAACGGAAATCATAACAACTACTAAAACCATACTTCACATAATCAGTATCAATGAAATCAAAAGTACGATACACGCTATTGAAGAAAACATTCACAAATTTGGAATTATAAACGATCCATTTATCCAAAATGAATTAGAGAACATTCACGCAAAATTATCAGCAATTGATCCCAGAGTTAGGCAAAGAAGAGGACTTATCAATCTCGTTGGGACCGCAGAAAAATTCCTTTTTGGTACAATGAGCGATGATGACCGAGAAACAATTTTAAATACTTTGAATACGATTGAAAAGAAACAAGACGAAGAATTAAATAACTTAAACAGACAAATTGAAATAAATTCTTTTTTAAACGACTCTATTACGAATTTAAAGCAAATCATTGAATCAGATAGGAATAGAATAATTAAAACATATCAAGAAACTACTGAAAATGAAAAGAAAATTATTAAACACCAATTAAAACTCGATCAGATTCTCAAAATAGAGTTGTTGAAGGAAAAATTGGACCAACTTATCGACAATATAGGACTAATCAGACACGGAATCGTACATCCTAGTTTATTGACAGCAACAGAAATCAGGTTGACGAACCTTGACTTTTACAAACTAAAGAATGTTCGAACTGGACTACTGAAACATAACAATGACACAATTATTCTTGCTATCAAAATTCCCGACACATATAAATTAATCGATTTTAAAGTTATAGTGGCAATGCCTAATGAAAATAATCTTGAAATCTACCTCGAAGACCAGTACATTGTTGAATCAAACTCCACAAAATATATGTATACCGAAGAAATTTTATTTGAAAATGAACTAAAACCATTAAACAACTGTACTTCCCCAAATAATTGTAAACTGGTCAAAAGCAAAAAAAATGTAATTAGAAAAATAGATGATGCTACAATATGTAAAAACATGATAAATCAAGATGTTGTAAACCTTTGCGATGATAGAGAAATCAAGCTTAATGGAAATTATCTTATAAATATAAATAATTGTACAATAAAAATTTCAAATAATAAATTTAGTAATAATAATCAAGAATTTGTAGATAGATACTTTTATATCGATAATGAAACTTATAATTTTACCGAAAAATTAAGCTTCGATGATATTATGTTGAAAAATGTTGAAAACCTGAATTATTCTTTTTTTTACTCTATGCCATAAACGACTCTAAAACTAGCTTGATGGTGATTCTGGACACCAGCGATCTTATCTGATAGAGCCAACGAAGACGTCCGCAGTTGCGCAGTGTAGGGCGAAGCCTTGTAAGATCGATAAGGAACACCGCAGACTCAACCACGAGCATCAAAGCGGGAGAAGTCATCGGCAGCTGCGCGCTCGTTTCCGCCATCACCTCTTTGGAAGCCACTCACGACCATCATTGGAAAAGGAGGCAAGACACGTCTGCAATATTGAAGCAGACCAAATTACCAGTGCAGCTATTCAAGCGAGCCTCTGATCTGGTCACCAAGTACAATGACATCTTTTCAACAAGGCCGGATGACCAAGGCCGAACGAGTATGGTTACTCTCGTCATAGATACACAGGGAGCCAACCCAATTCGACAAGCACCGGGACGTCTTCTTATACCTAAACAAGGAGAAGTGAGCGCACTGATCTCGGACATGGAAAAACAAGGTGTTATCGACCTTCTGTCAGTCCATGGGCCGCTCCAGTAGTTCTAGTAAAGAAAAAGGATGGTAGCACTCGTTTTTGTGTCGACTATAGGCAGCTTAACGACGTCACTAAGAAAGATAGTTACCCGCTCCCACGCATCGATGACATCATGGACACTTTAGCCGACGCAAAATGGTTTTCTACACTCGATCTCAAGAGTGGCTACTGGCAGGTAGAAATCGACAAGCAGGACCGAGAGAAGACCACGTTTTCAGTTGGGACCGGATTGTGGCAATTTGTGGATGCCATTTGGGCTTTGCAACGCTCCAGCCACCTTCGAACGCCGATGGAATACGTACTACGAAGCCTAACCTGGAAGATCTGCTTGGTCTACCTAGATGACATCATTGTTATCGGGAGAATGTTCGAAGAGCATGTGCGAAACTTAGAAGAGATGTTCTCGCGATTGCTACCGGCGAATTGTAGTGATTAGTCTGCTGCCTCGGCGAAAGAAGATATTAATATCCGCCGAGAGTGGCCTTGTCTGGGGACGCGTGAAAGCGTTGGCAGGCTAGCATTGCGGTGTCATGGGGCGGGTTCATTCCCCCAGCACAAGGATCCACTACAAAAGAATTTCGCATTCACGAATTCTCGGGTCTCAAAAAGAAAAGGTCGACCGAAATCGAAATAATGTAGGTAACTAAAACAGGACGAAATTGCTTGTTCAAAGAACAAGTCGAAACAAGCCAAATCAGACGGACTTAGGGAGACTTCGTCGTTATGCGAAGATTCTTATGGCCCACAAATAAGAGTGGGACAACCGGATGGTGGTGGTGCCCCCTCGTATCCGCTCAACCGGATCAAGATCCAAAAACGTTGCAGCAGCCACATATTTCCCTTCAGAGTGGAAAATTCATACAAACATACTTTGCATGAGCCTTCCCATCAGAAAAGAAATATACCGGTGACCAATTTATGTCACAGAGTTATGTGATCGAATCACATAACCCTATGCTGTGAAAGGGCACCTTGACTCAAGGCCACTCAACCCGCAACAGTCCCTGAAACTAAAAAACATTTGGAGCGCGCCCGATGGCTAGCTTATTTTTCTGAGAAAAGCCTTCCACCGTACCGGGTCCTGTACCCGGTCAAAAGAACAAAAATGGAAAGGCCGATTTTATACTTTTAACAATTCATGATTTTTATTTTTCTTTCCTTCCAAGTGTAAATGCACAGTAAATAATATCTAATCTGCTCTATTCATATTTTAAATTCTGTACATTTACCGCTAGAATCAGAATCCATAACACACAAAACCAAATACAGAGTCAGTTACAAGAACAAAAAAAATACCGAGAAAACTTTACAGAATGTCCTTACTCAACCGACTCGAATATTTCAGTAATTAATCAAACTTTACGTGTTCCTAATTATCACCTTGCAGAAACTCTTTTGCCAAATTAAGTTTTCTAATAAATAATATTTTCCGTCGGAAATAATCAATGTGATTCATAATAATTTGTAAGTATAATTGTAAATTTTATATAAATATAAACAAAGCAAAAGGGAACTCAGGAAAAGAAGATGCCCGTATATAACGGTTAACTGTATAAATCTGAAAAATTATGAATCGCAAACTCTTAAAACTAATAATTTTGAAGAATTATGAGCGGATATTAGCGCCGACAATACACATTATAAACCCAAATCGTCTACACATAGTTATGATTTTAGTTTCAAATTAGTTTTTTCGAGTTCTAAATTTTGAATTTCCGATAAAGTTTATTCGTTACTAAAAGAAAAATCTAAATTGCAATCTTTTTTTCACGTTTTTACGTTTTTGCATATAAGATTATTTCCTCACAGAAATATAGAAGTTGAGAATATGTACTAAGAAAGCAACATTGACACCAAAATTATTGCCGATAAACCACGTCAATATGGCGATAATGGGATTTGTATGTACAATGTTTTTAATATATATCAAATCATATGAATGAATTATAGTATAAATGAAATCTAGTACAGTTTATCAGAAAGAACTATTTCAACCCAAGTGTATCAGAAATTATCAAACTGATGAAGATATTACATAAAAATATTCAAAATCCATAATCACATAAAGTGAAATTCCTAACCAAACATACATAAGGAGATTATCACCAAAATGCTGGACAGATCTTATTTTTGGATAAAATTTTGTACAAAATGATTTGATTTTTAATAATTATTGACAGGAGCTTACAAAACTGGCCCGTGCGCAACGAATAGTTTACCTAGCACTAGTTGTGTAAGCATTTCATCTATACTTTATAAAACTATCCAAAAAACATACATAACTTCAAATTCAAACTATTCTTATACCGATCATAATCTTCCATATTCAAGTTTAAAAGGAAAATACTTGTGATTTTGCAAAAAAAGTAGATTTACAAATTCTTTCTCCAGTATAAAAGGTATCCAATGTACTCATACCTTCCGGTGATAGCTCAAAATCAAAAACGTCAATATTTTCTGCTATGCGAGATGTCGTCACTGACTTTGGTATTGGTACTGTACCTATTTGAATCAAATATCTCAGAGCAATTTGAGCTGACGCCTTTTTGTGCTTCTCGGCGATGGCAGTGAAATTTGAATTGAACAGAAACGCGCGCGTCTTATCTACTAGATTTGGACGCGCTAGGGGACAATATGCAGGGATAACAATATCATACTTTATACTGAATTCGATCAATTTCTTCTGATTAAATTCCACATGGTATTTCACTTGATTAGCAACTGGATTGATAGTACAAATATCTAAGACTCGATTGGTTTGTTCGCTGTTAAAATTGGATAGGCCAATACTCTAGACCCTGCCTAACTAATTCCTCCCTGGCTTTCGAAGCATCAACATAGTCAATATCATTGAACAACAATTCCCCCTTATCATTTTTTGGCATCAGAGTTTAGTCATCCACGAAATCTACTCCTACTGGGTAATGAATCAAATACAAATCGATATAGTCTAAACCAAGCTGTTGGAAAGATTTTGTAATGATTTTTTTAATGCCCGTGTAGGACACGGGTGCCGATGGTCTGGCATAAGTGTCAGCGAGCTATAAACAACACCGAGCTCAGCTAACTAGCTTCGCTTAACGACCGCGTACGCGTGCTTGACGACTAGCATTTGCGGGATCATATGAGGCGGGTTCTTGTCGAGCCACGAAGCTACACTACAAAATACTTATCACGCGTACTCTACTCTACAAGACGCACCGATCAATTTTTATTGTCTTTAAAAAAGTTCTATTAGGTGTCAATTAAGCTACTCTACAATAATTCAATATTTTTTTGCCTCGTTAAAGTAAGCGGACACGGAGGCTTGAGGCAAACGCAAACATTACACAAAAAGCAACCGTTACTTTCACAGAGGGGAATGTCAAACGTAAAGATGTCAAAGTGGCTGAAGTGAACCACTCATCTCTGCCTAAAGGATGGAAACTTGACGGATGCAGTTTACTTTACACTAGTAAAACAACAAACTAAGCAGTTTCGACGGGGTGACCACCTTATCTCTTCAGGAGCAGCCACTCCTGATCACCACGGGCTGCTCGACTGCTTATGTTTATTACAGGACAGTCTCTTCGATGCCGACCCAGACATGGAGAGACTGAAGGGTTTCGCTCTTCACTAGTAAAGAAACAATTGTTTCCGCAGTGGAGAGATGGTTGTTATAATTTTAGGCCCCTCTCCTTGAATACAAGTCCCTGTCTTCAACGAAAGTATGCTAATAAAAACCGCTAACCAATCATAAAAAGAAATCGGGTGTCGGTCAGGACTAATTGATGATGCGGATTTTATCACTGCCGGTCATCAGATTAGCTCCCAGCAAAAACTGACGCAACTCTAAGCAGTGTATTTGAAAACCCCGGGCACCATCAGTTTGTTCAAAATTAGAACTGTCCGACTACAAACTTTATAAAAATGTGCAAACCTTTCTTTTGGTAACATTAAGGGACGAACTACTCTATAACATCATCGGCATGTTCAGGCGGCAGAGCCACCACGAACGAAGAACTCCAGAAGATGCTATAGACCTTATTATACCGAAGACAAGACAAACAACACCAAAAGAAAGTTTATCGGTTATCCAGGTTTACATCCACTCTTTGATTTGCTGAATTCTCTGATGAAATTTGATGTGGGGAGCCTACTGTTTAGATTGCAAGGATCGGTGTAATTTCTCGAGAGGTTCATGAGTTGGGAGGAAGACAGGTAGCGAGTTCTTCATGCAAATTATTATGTGCATCGATCAAATCATTTCCGTGTCGAGGTGAACGAGCGAGACGCAACTTCCCCGTAACACCAATTTCCGACTTTTCCCCAAAATTAAATTTCGGACTTTTCCATGCAGCAACAGAAAGTCCTTGGACTGGTTGCAGGTGCAAATTCAGATAAACGAGAAATTTTACTGGTTCGAAAGCGCATGTAAAATTGCTAATTTTTCGCTATCTGAGATAAGTGGTGGCGACTTTCGCACATTTTCACGCGTTCGCGGGTTCAGCTCTCAACCGCACTTTCCTACGCTTACCACGTCTTGTCGTTCCGAAATTTTTCGTTACATAGATCCGCAGAAACTCCACGCGTGCTCTTAACGGTCCCGGTTGCCACAACGCCGATAAAAAAAACACCAGGCCGACAATGGCAGCAAACCTGCTTCGAAAATTGGTGCCAGCGATTGGCTACTAACCGTTGCACACCGGTTTTATCGCGACGATCGCCAACGTGTCACATGTCATTCTTTTCCACACGCTCTTCCCCCTATTCTAGTTGCTATACATTGAAATTTTGATAGGAGGGATCTCGAGCAGTTTGATATTGTGACTGCTCAAAAACAAAAATTAAACGAAGTAAAAAGAAAAATAATAAACAGATTTCAAATGGTAATAAACTTAAATTTCATGACGAATACAATTAAAGAGTAGCGCTTCAATTTGATATAAAGCAAAATTGAAAAAAATTACGTTTAATAATAATAAAAAAAATTTAGGGGATTGATATAAAATTACGTTTAATGATAATACGACAAAGAAAAATTTTATAAATTGCAATTATGAATTGAAGATATGAAATCTTTTTTTTTTCTTTTGTCGAACTCTGCAATTAATTTCGGTTAAGGGTTGGGAAGGTTTTCGAACAGTCTGCTTGTGTGACTGCTCGATTACTACAGAATCTGAAGCTTAGTCCCGACATATGTACCCTTTTCGCAGCTGAAGTAAAATACCTGGGACAGGTTGTATCAGCAAAAGGGGTCAAAACAGACCCTGAGAAAGTTGAAGCCGTGAAAAGCTGGCCAACACCAAACAACAAGCGCCAACTACGAAGTTTTCTGGGTCTAACGACCTAATATCGAAGATTCGTCAAAGACTTTGCCAAAATAGCTAACTGTCTCCATCAGCTAACCGAGAACAATCGTCCGTATGCCTGGAATGAACATGTCAGGCAGCCTTTGAGACCTTGAAGGAAAAGCTGTGTGAATCACCCGTGTTAGCATATCCAAAACCCGGAAAAATGTTTGTAGTTGACACCGATGCGAGCAACGGCGGGATTGGAGCTGTACTCTCCCAGCAGATCTATGGCGAAGAAAGAGTCCTCTCGTTTTACAGTGGAGTTCTCTCAAAAAGTGAGAGGAACTACTGCGTGACCAGTAAGGAGCTATTGGCTATAATAGAGGTCACCAAGCAGTTCCACAAGTACCTATATGGCCAGAAATTTGTTCTTCAAACAGACCATGCATCGCTGAGATGGCTGCTTAACTTCAAAAACCCCGAGGGACAAGTTGTGAGATAGATCGAAAGATTACAGTCAGACGATTACAAAACTGTCTATCGGAAAGGCGGAGTTCATGGACATGGACGACGAGATAAGGAGTCAGCATTTGGTGAAGAAGAAGCTAAGTAAGCTTCTAAATACTTATATACAAATAAAATAAAAATTATTGTACGGTAAAGGAAACAAAATATTTTCATTCTTAGTATAACTGTTAGTAGCCAATCGCTGGCACCAACTTTCGAAGCAGGTTTGCTGCCATTGTCGGTCTGGTGTTTTTTTTATCGGCGAGGAACTACTGCGTGACCAGGAAGGAGCTATTGGCTATAATAGAGGTCACCAAGCAGTTCCACAAGTACCTATATGGCCAGAAATTTGTTCTTCGAACAGACCATGCATCGCTGAGATGACTGCTTAACTTCAAAAACCCCGAGGGACAAGTAGCGAGATAGATCGAAAGATTGCAGTCAGACGATTACAAAACTGTCTATCGGAAAGGCGGAGTTCATGGAAATGCTGACGCCCTATCTCGTCGTCCATGTCCAGCTAACTGCAAGCATTGCCGAGGGATTGAGGAAAAGGAGCCGCCCGTTGATCTGCAAGTGATAACGGCCGAATTCGATGAAGTTTGGTCATCCAAGATTCGAAATGCCCAGTTAGCCAATGAAGACATCGGGCCATTACTCGTTTGTGAGGAGACAACTGGGCGACTTGAATGGAAGGATGTTTCGATGCATGGCACCACCTCAAAGTTATTGGGCGCAATGGAACTCCCTTCAGGTGGAGGGTGGTGTACTCAAGCGGAATTGGGAAACGGCGGATGGCGGCTCCTATAGGATGCAAACTATACTTTCCAAAAGCTGAATCCACGATGTGGTTAAGGAAATTTACGAAGGATTCTCATGAGGCCACCTTGGTGTTAACAAGAACTTAGCAAAATTGCGGGAGAGGTGTTACTGGCTCCACGCTCGAGAAGACGTAGAGGACTGGTGGCGTAGATGCACAATTTGTACTTCCGTCAAAGGTCCAAAGCAACGACAACAATTGCGACATTAGCTCGCAAAATTATTTGAACATGTAACACCGCCCCCACCTGGTCTTCATGCGGTCAGTAACCGATTTGAGGTGTCTTCGCATTGTCCGATGAATCTGATTCAACCGTTGCCTTAGCTCAGTTGCGTATTCCGAGATCGGTTGGGATTTCTCAGGGGGTGTTCCGAACATTATACCAGCCGGCAGACGAAAAGTCTTTCCAAAAATCACTTAGGCTGGGGCTTTTCTTTTTTTTGTGGTAGGGCGGTGAATGCCATTTATGCACAGAGTGTGGGACTCCCATGCGCGACTGGACTACCCACTAAACACCTCCCCTGTCAACCTGAGAACCCAGCCTGGAACTGTTTGACACATTATTTCGGGCCAGGTCACGTTTTGTTACGCCGTGGGGCGCCTTCACGCTGGGGAGTCCCTTTCCTAGCGGGAGGGGAGAGGGCAAGAGGAAATGCCAGAAGAGCGATCCCCCAGCCCCAGCGCCCACCGGCTGCTGTGAGTCCCTTTTATATTTTAGGACTGCCCGAGCATAATGTGCCACCTGGCTCCATTTGTCAACCGATTCGAGCATCACCGCAACTGTATTATCCGGGGTGAGCTCTCCCGTCTCCCTGTAGAGTTCCCTTCGCAGCCTGACCCATTTTGTACACGCAAAAAATGTGTGACAGGCATTGTCCTCCTCTCCTGGGCAAAACCGACAATCGGGGGACCGTGACTTACCGATCTTGTGCAGGTAAGACTGAAAACACCCATGCCCGCGCAAAAGCTGGGTCAGATAGAAGTCAGTCTCACCGTGCCTTCGACTTAGGCACGGTCTCACATCCGGGATGAGGCGCGCAGTCCACCTGTCCAATTCACCCAAGACTGCTGCCAATCGTCGAGCGAGCGTTGTCTCTCCTCGCGGACAACCATCTCCCTCGCATCCTCGTTTCGGCGCAGGTAAATAGCGCGGCGCTTCAACTTTCTCAGGGTCTGTTTTGACCCCTTTTGCTGATACAATCTGTCCCAGGTATTTTACTTCAGCTGCGAAAAGGGTACACTTGTCGGGACTAAGTTTCAGATTCGCCAGTCGCAATCAGGAAAATACCTCGTCTAAGTTCCGCACATGCTCTTCGAATGTTCTCCCGATAACAATGATGTCATCTAGGTACACCAAGCAGGTCTTCGAGGTTAGGCCTCGTAGCACGTATTCCATCAGGCGTTCGAAGGTGGCTAGAGCGTTGCAAGGCGCAAATAGCATCCACAAATTGCCACAATCCGGTCCCAACTGAAAATGCGGTATTCTCTCGGTCCTGCTTGTCGATTTCTACCTGTCAGTAGCCACTCTTGAGATCGAGTGTAGAAAACCATTTTGCGTCGGCTAAAGTGTCCATGATGTCATCGATGCGTGGGAGCGGGTAAATATCTTTCTTAGTGACGTCGTTAAGCTGCCTATAGTCGACACAAAAACGAGTGCTACCATCCTTTTTCTTTACTAGAACTACTGGAGCGGCCCATGGACTGACAGAAGGTTCGATAACACCTTGTTTTTCCATGTCCGAGATCAGTGCGCTCACTTCTCCTGTTTAGCTATAGGAAGACGTCTCGGTGCTTGTCGAATTGGCTTGGCTCCCTGTGTATCTATGACGAGAGTAACCATACTCGTTCGGCTTTGGTCATTCGGCCTTGTTGAAAAGATGTCATTGTACATGGTGACCAGATCAGAGGCTCGCTTGAATAGCTGCACTGGCAATTTGGTCTGCTTCAATATTGCAGACGTGGATTCTCGGGCTTTTTCTGCGTCTTGCCTCCTTATTCAATGATGGTCGTGAGTGGCTTCCAAGGAGGTGATGGGACATAAAAGAAAAGAGTGTACAAAGAAGGCACACTGTATTCTTTGCAAGGATGCTGATCCAAAACCTGATTTTGGACACGTCTTGACGAATACAATTAAAGAGTAGCGCTTCAATTTGATATAAAGCAAAATTGAAAAAAATTACGTTTAATAATAATAAAAAAAAATTTAGGGGATTGATATAAAATTACGTTTAATGATAATACGACAAAGAAAAATTTTATAAATTACAATTATGAATTGAAGATATGAAATCTTTTTTTTTTCTTTTGTCGAACTCTGCAATTAATTTCGGTTAAGGGTTGGGAAGGTTTTCGAACAGTCTGCTTGTGTGACTGCTCGATTACTACAGAATCTGAAGCTTAGTCCCGACATATGTACCCTTTTCGCAGCTGAAGTAAAATACCTGGGACAGGTTGTATCAGCAAAAGGGGTCAAAACAGACCCTGAGAAAGTTGAAGCCGTGAAAAGCTGGCCAACACCAAACAACAAGCGCCAACTACGAAGTTTTCTGGGTCTAACGACCTAATATCAAAGATTCGTCAAAGACTTTGCCAAAATAGCTAACTGTCTCCATCAGCTAACCGAGAACAATCGTCCGTATGCCTGGAATGAACATGTCAGGCAGCCTTTGAGACCTTGAAGGAAAAGCTGTGTGAATCACCCGTGTTAGCATATCCAAAACCCGGAAAAATGTTTGTAGTTGACACCGATGCGAGCAACGGCGGGATTGGAGCTGTACTCTCCCAGCAGATCTATGGCGAAGAAAGAGTCCTCTCGTTTTACAGTGGAGTTCTCTCAAAAAGTGAGAGGAACTACTGCGTGACCAGGAAGGAGCTATTGGCTATAATAGAGGTCACCAAGCAGTTCCACAAGTACCTATATGGCCAGAAATTTGTTCTTCAAACAGACCATGCATCGCTGAGATGGCTGCTTAACTTCAAAAACCCCGAGGGACAAGTTGTGAGATAGATCGAAAGATTACAGTCAGACGATTACAAAACTGTCTATCGGAAAGGCGGAGTTCATGGACATGGACGACGAGATAAGGAGTCAGCATTTGGTGAAGAAGAAGCTAAGTAAGCTTCTAAATACGTATATACAAATAAAATAAAAATTATTGTACGGTAAAGGAAACAAAATATTTTCATTCTTAGTATAACTGTTAGTAGCCAATCGCTGGCACCAATTTTCGAAGCAGGTTTGCTGCCATTGTCGGTCTGGTGTTTTTTTTATCGGCGAGGAACTACTGCGTGACCAGGAAGGAGCTATTGGCTATAATAGAGGTCACCAAGCAGTTCCACAAGTACCTATATGGCCAGAAATTTGTTCTTCGAACAGACCATGCATCGCTGAGATGGCTGCTTAACTTCAAAAACCCCGAGGGACAAGTAGCGAGATAGATCGAAAGATTGCAGTCAGACGATTACAAAACTGTCTATCGGAAAGGCGGAGTTCATGGAAATGCTGACGCCCTATCTCGTCGTCCATGTCCAGCTAACTGCAAGCATTGCCGAGGGATTGAGGAAAAGGAGCCACCCGTTGATCTGCAAGTGATAACGGCCGAATTCGATGAAGTTTGGTCATCCAAGATTCGAAATGCCCAGTTAGCCAATGAAGACATCGGGCCATTACTCGTTTGTGAGGAGACAACTGGGCGACTTGAATGGAAGGATGTTTCGATGCATGGCACCACCTCAAAGTTATTGGGCGCAATGGAACTCCCTTCAGGTGGAGGGTGGTGTACTCAAGCGGAATTGGGAAACGGCGGATGCAAACTATACTTTCCAAAAGCTGAATCCACGATGTGGTTAAGGAAATTTACGAACGATTCTCATGAGGCCACCTTGGTGTTAACAAGAACTTAGCAAAATTGCGGGAGAGGTGTTACTGGCTCCACGCTCGAGAAGACGTAGAGGACTGGTGGCGTAGATGCACAATTTGTACTTCCGTCAAAGGTCCAAAGCAACGACAACAATTGCGACATTAGCTCGCAAAATTATTTGGACATGTAACACCGCCCCCACCTGGTCTTCATGCGGTCAGTAACCGATTTGAGGTGTCTTCGCATTGTCCGATGAATCTGATTCAACCGTTGCCTTAGCTCAGTTGCGTATTCCGAGATCGGTTGGGGTTTCTCAGGGGGTGTTCCGAACATTATACCAGCCGGCAGACGAAAAGTCTTTCCAAAAATCACTTAGGCTGGGGCTTTTCTTTTTTTTGTGGTAGGGCGGTGAATGCCATTTATGCACAGAGTGTGGGACTCCCATGCGCGACTGGACTACCCACTAAACACCTCCCCTGTCAACCTGAGAACCCAGCCTGGAACTGTTTGACACATTATTTCGGGCCAGGTCACGTTTTGTTACGCCGTGGGGCGCCTTCACGCTGGGGAGTCCCTTTCCTAGCGGGAGGGGAGAGGGCAAGGGAAATGCCAGAAGAGCGATCCCCCAGCCCCAGCGCCCACCGGCTGCTGTGAGTCCCTTTTATATTTTAGGACTGCCCGAGCATAATGTGCCACCTGGCTCCATTTGTCAACCGATTCGAGCATCACCGCAACTGTATTATCCGGGGTGAGCTCTCCCGTCTCCCTGTAGAGTTCCCTTCGCAGCCTGACCCATTTTGTACACGCAAAAAATGTGTGACAGGCATTGTCCTCCTCTCCTGGGCAAAACCGACAATCGGGGGACCGTGACTTACCGATCTTGTGCAGGTAAGACTGAAAACACCCATGCCCGCGCAAAAGCTGGGTCAGATAGAAGTCAGTCTCACCGTGCCTTCGACTTAGGCACGGTCTCACATCCGGGATGAGGCGCGCAGTCCACCTGTCCAATTCACCCAAGACTGCTGCCAATCGTCGAGCGAGCGTTGTCTCTCCTCGCGGACAACCATCTCCCTCGCATCCTCGTTTCGGCGCAGGTAAATAGCGCGGCGCTTCAACTTTCTCAGGGTCTGTTTTGACCCCTTTTGCTGATACAATCTGTCCCAGGTATTTTACTTCAGCTGCGAAAAGGGTACACTTGTCGGGACTAAGTTTCAGATTCGCCAGTCGCAATCGGGAAAATACCTCGTCTAAGTTCCGCACATGCTCTTCGAATGTTCTCCCGATAACAATGATGTCATCTAGGTACACCAAGCAGGTCTTCGAGGTTAGGCCTCGTAGCACGTATTCCATCAGGCGTTCGAAGGTGGCTAGAGCGTTGCAAGGCGCAAATAGCATCCACAAATTGCCACAATCCGGTCCCAACTGAAAATGCGGTATTCTCTCGGTCCTGCTTGTCGATTTCTACCTGTCAGTAGCCACTCTTGAGATCGAGTGTAGAAAACCATTTTGCGTCGGCTAAAGTGTCCATGATGTCATCGATGCGTGGGAGCGGGTAAATATCTTTCTTAGTGACGTCGTTAAGCTGCCTATAGTCGACACAAAAACGAGTGCTACCATCCTTTTTCTTTACTAGAACTACTGGAGCGGCCCATGGACTGACAGAAGGTTCGATAACACCTTGTTTTTCCATGTCCGAGATCAGTGCGCTCACTTCTCCTGTTTAGCTATAGGAAGACGTCTCGATGCTTGTCGAATTGGCTTGGCTCCCTGTGTATCTATGACGAGAGTAACCATACTCGTTCGGCTTTGGTCATTCGGCCTTGTTGAAAAGATGTCATTGTACATGGTGACCAGATCAGAGGCTCGCTTGAATAGCTGCACTGGCAATTTGGTCTGCTTCAATATTGCAGACGTGGATTCTCGGGCTTTTTCTGCGTCTTGCCTCCTTATTCAATGATGGTCGTGAGTGGCTTCCAAGGAGGTGATGGGACATAAAAGAAAAGAGTGTACAAAGAAGGCACACTGTATTCTTTGCAAGGATGCTGATCCAAAACCTGATTTTGGACACGTCTTGGGATCAGGAAAATGCCGGGTGTTCCAGGAAGCCCTAGCCAAGGCAAAATCAGAGCTTTGATGACCCGCATCCTGCAGCTAAACCTACACCGCAGTTCAATCGCCCAAAATCTGCTTGAGCAGTTTGCGAGGGACATGAAAGCCGACTTCTTGCTGCTGAGTGAGCAACACCATAATAAAAGTCCTGCATTATGGCATTCTGATGAAATTGGTACTGCCGCCATCTGGGTTCGGAACAGTGACTTTCAAGCGGAGCGCTGTGGACGGGGGGATGGTTTCGTGTGGGTTCGGTGCTCAGGGACCACATTCTTTAGTGTACACCTAACGCCTAACGAATCGATATCATCTTTCCAAGCCAAGCTTAAGGCTTTGCAGGGCGCTGTCTCGACGCAGAGGGCAAAGTGCTCGTTGAGGACGTCTTCAACGCTAAAACAATCGAATGGAGCATGCCTCAGACGGTTCCGCGGGGAAAACGAATCCTGGAAATGGCGGCCAGGACGGCCCCCGTCGTACTAAACTCCGGAAATACGACGACTTTGCGCCGTATTGGCTGTGAGGGAACCATACCGGACGTGACATTCGCCTCGGAGTCCTTAGGACGGAGGATACACAACTGGAAAGTATTAGAGGACTACTCACTCAGTGATCATCAGTGCATACTGCTCTCGGCTTTCTACAACTGGATGGAACATCGGAAGGATGGACGTCGAGAGGTTCGTCGAGGTGCTCACAGCAGGCGAGCAAGGATCCGTGGGGCCTTGGCTACAAGCTGGTCATGCGGAAGGTTGGTGCCCTACGGAAACCTTGTATACATGACGCGGAAAAGATGGACGCGATAGTGCGGGGACTCTTCCCCGCCCATCCCGTCCGTGTTGACGCTGTCCATGGTGAAACAGCAGCCGAGTTCCCACTCTTCACACAGCTGGAACTGGAGAAGGCAGTCCTCTCATTGAAAGCGAGGAAGGCTCCAGGTCCAGATGGTGTTCCAGCTGAGGTGTTGCGGCTCGTCTATCACCATTGTCCTGACTTGCTGCTCAGCACATTCAACGCTTGCCTACGGGACGGGGTTTTCCCGGTACGATGGAAGGTGGCGAGGGAAATCCCGAATCGCCGTCTGCATACCGCCCGTTATGCATGCTAGACCCGGCTGGGAAAGTGCTAGAGAAACTCATCAAGGGAAGACTCACTGACGCGATTCGTGCTGCTGGGGACCTATCTCCTCGGAGTACGGCTTTAAAGCAGGACGTTCTACCATCCATGCGATTGCAGAAGTGGTCAGCGCGATCCAAAAGGCAGAGGCATATAGTCGCACCAAGCAAAGGATCGTCCTGTTGGTGACACTGGAAGTCAGGAACGCCTTCAACTCCGCCAGATATTCTAGATTCTGGATACGCTGGAGAACTCTTTTCAAGTTCCAGAATATCTAATGCGGCTTTTGAGGAACTAACTAAAAGACCGAAGCCTGCTCTACGACACGAAACAAGGCCAACGAAGGATGGAAATTACATCGGGTGTTGCCCAGGGATCTATCCTTGGTCCGGACCTGTGGAACGTGTCTTAAGACGGGCTACTTCGACTTGAGATGCCAGATGAGTCGCGCTTGGTTGGCTATGCGGATAACGTTGTGGCTCTGGTCGCTGGACGCACCGTTGAACAACCGCAACTTAGGCTAGGTATGCTAATGCGCCGAGTGAGAGACTGGATGACTGCTCGCGGGCTCAGTTTAACACTGGAGAAACCCGAAGTGGTCATCTTGACAAAAAAAAGAATCCCTAGAGTAAGGATGATCAGTATTGGAGACATACAAATCGAATCGAAGCCATCGGTGAAGTACCTGGGGCTACTGATTGACTCGAAGATGAGTTTCTCTGAGCAAATCATGGCAACGGCTGAGAAGGCTGCTTCGGGAATATCGGCCCTGAGTCGACTTATAGCCAACGTAGGGGAACCCAGCCCATCAAGAAGACGCCTCTTGATGAGTGCTGTAGGGTCAGTGCTACTGTACGGAGCAGAGGTATGGGGCGACGCTCTCAGCAAGGAGGTATACCGAAAACGATTGGCACAGGTACAGAGAAGAGGAGCACTGAGAATTGCATCTTCGTATCCAACAGTCTCCGACTCGGCGGTGAGAGTTATTGCAGGCGTGATACCTGTCGCCCTCCTTGCTAGAGAGCGCCGCGCTATTTACCCTGCGCCGAAACGAGGATGCGAGGGAGATGGTTGTCCGCGAGGAGAGACAACGCTCGCTTAACGATTGGCAGCAGTCTTGGGGGAATTGCACGAAGGGAAGGTGGACTGCGCGCCTCATCCCGTATGTGAGACCGTGGCTAAATCGAAGGCATGGTGAGACTGACTTCTATCTGACCCAGCTTTTGAGCGGGCACGGGTGTTTTCAGTCTTACCTGCACAAGATCGGTAAGTTACGGTCTCCCGATTGTCGGTTTTGCCCAGGAGAGGAGGACAATGCCTGTCACACATTTTTTGCGTGTACAAAATGGGTCAGGCTGCGAAGGGAACTCTACAGGGAGACGGGAGAGCTCACCCCGGATAATATAGTTGCGGTGATGCTCGAATCGGTTGACAAATGGAACCAGGTGGCACATTATGCTCGGGCAGTCCTAAAATATAAAAGGGACTCACAGCAGCCGGAGGCGCTGGGGCTGGGGGATCGCTTGTCTGGCATGTAAGAGCCAACTTCGTGGGGCAGAGGTTGGCTAGGAGGATCGACGTCCCCAGCACCACCATCACCGTGTCAAGACTACATCGTGGGGAAGCGGACTTATGCCTTCCGGGTCAAATTGACGGAGAACACTGCACCATAACAATCGACACTGGTGCAACCCGATCGATTATCCGACCAGACCTAGTTAGACGGCAACAACTTCACAAGGGCAGAATTTCCTCACTACGGACAGCTACGGGAGAAACTGCACCTGTCCATGGAGAGGTCAACCTCCAGATACTGTTGGGAGACCTTGTGTTCCGACATAATTTTCTGGTCGCGAACATTATGGATGACTGCATTCTCGGAATGGATTTTCTGCGACCACATGGAATCACGTTGGATTTGGGCAAACGTGTATTGAAATGGCAGAATGTCGAAGTACTGATGGAGGATCCCAGCGTCCAAATTCCCAAGATGAATGTAGTGGTATGTACTGACACTGATGTACCGAATTCTTCCGAAAGCATTGTATGGGCCAAGCTTGATGGTGATTCTGGAGACCACCGATCTTTTCTGATAGAGCCAACGAAGACGTCCGCATTGCGCAGTTTGATTGTAGGACGAAGCCTTGTAAGATCTTTAAGGAACGGATATGTGCCGGTTAGAGTCCTTAACACCGCAGACTCAACCACGATCATCAAAGCGGGAGAAGTCATCGGCAGCTGCCAGCCTGTTTCCACCATCACCTCTTTGGAAGCTACTCACAACCATCATTGGAAAAGGAGGCAAGACACAGACAAAGCCCGGGAATCCACGTCTGCAATATTGAAGCAAGTCAAATTGCCGGTGCAGAAATTCAAACGAGCCTCTGATCTGGTCACCAAGTACAGTGACATCTTCTCAACAAGCCCGGATGACCAAGACCGAACGAGTTTGGTAACTCACGTCATAGATACACAGGGAGCCAAGCCGATTCGACAAGCACCAAGACGTCTCCCTATAGCCAAACAAGGAGAAGTGAGCGCACTGATCTCGGACATGGAAAAACAAGGCATTATTGAACCTTCTGTAAGTCCATGGGGCGCGCCTGTAGTTCTAGTGAAGAAAAAGGATGGTAGCACTCGCTTTTGTGTCGACTATAGGCAGCTTAACGATGTCACTAAGAAAGATAGTTACCCGCTCCCACGCAGCGATGACATCATGGACACTTTAGCCGACGCAAAATGCTTTTCTACACTCGATCTCAAGAGTGGCTACTGGCAGGTAGATATTGACAAGAAGGACCGAGAGAAGACCGCATTTTCAGTTGGGACCGGATTGTGGCAATTTGTGGTGATGCCGTTTGGGCTTTGCAATGCTCCAGCCACTTTCGAACGCTTGATGGAATACGTGCTACGTGGTCTAACCTGGAAAACTTGCTTGGTGTACCTAGATGACATCATCGTCATCGGGAGAACGCTCGAAGAGCATGTGCGGAACCTAGAAGAGGTTTTCTACCGACTGCGACTGGCAAATTTGAAACTTAGTCCCGACAAGTGTACCCTTTTCGCAGCTGAAGTAAAATACCTGGGACACGTCGTATCAGCAGAAGGGGTCAAAACAGACCCTGAGAAAGTTGAAGCCGTGAAAAGCTGGCCAACACCAAACAACAAGCGCCAACTACGAAGTTTCCTGGGTCTGGCAACCTACTATCGAAGATTCGTCAAAGACTTTGCCAAAATAGCTAAGTGTCTCCATCAGCTAACCGAGAAAAATCGTCCGTATGTCTGGAACGAACAATGGCAGACAGCCTTTGAGACCCTGAAGGAAAAGCTGCGTGAATCACCCGTGTTAGCATATCCAAAACCCGGAAAAATGTTTGTAGTTGACACCGATGCGAGCAAAGGCGGTATTGGAGCTGTACTCTCCCAGCAGATCGATGGCGAAGAGAGTCCTCTCGTATTACAGTCGAGTTCTTTCAAAAAGTGAGAGGAACTACTGTGTGACCAGGAAGGAGCTATTGGCTATAATAGAGGCCATCAAGCAGTTCCACAAGTACCTATATGGCCAGAAATTTGTTCTTCGAACGGACCATGCATCGCTGAGATGGCTACTTAACTTCAAAAACCCCGAGGGACAAGTTGCGAGATGGATCGAAATTGTTCATCGAAAGGGCGGAGTTCATGGAAATGCTGACGCCCTATCTCGTCGCCCATGTCCAGCTAACTGCAAGCATTGCCGACGGATTGAGGAAAAGGAACCGCCCGTTGATCTGCGACTGATAACGGCCGAATTCGATGAAGGTTGGTCATCGGAGGAGATTCGAAATGCCCAGCTAGCCGATGAAGACATCGGACCATTGCTCGTATGGAAGGAGACGACTGGGCGACCTGAGTGGAAGGACGTTCCAACGCATGGCGCAACCCTGAAAAGCTATTGGGCACAATGGAACTCCCTTCAGGTGGAGGGTGGCGTACTCAAGCGGAAATGGGAAACGGCGGATGGCAACTCCTATAGGATGCAAACTTTACTTCCCAAAAGCCGAATCCACGATGTGGTTAAGGAAATGCATGAAGGATCCTCGGGAGGCCACCTTGGTGTTAACAAGACCTTAGCGAAATTGCGGGAAGGGTTCTACTGGCTCCACGCTCGAGAAGACGTAGAGGACTGGTGTCGGAGATGCACAGTTTGCGCTTCCGTCAAAGGTCCAAAGCGACGACTGAGAGGACAAATGCAAATCTATAACGTGGGGGTACCGTTTGAAAGGATTGCTGTTGACATCGCAGGACCCTTTCCTGAATCTGAATGGGGAAATCGATACACACTGGTTGTAGCTGATTATTTCAGCAAATGGCCCGAGGTCTACCCCATTCCCAACCAGGAAGCAACTACCGTAGCCGAACAGCTAGTGTTAAATTGGGTCAGTAGGTTCGGCGTACCTTGTGAATTACATTCGGATCAAGGCCGAAACTTTGAGTCACTAGTTTTTGGCGAAATGTGCGAGCTGCTCGGAATACGGAAAACGAGGACAACACCGCTGCATCCCCAATCCGATGGAATGGTCGAACGTTTCAACGGCAGACTCAAAAAAACACCTGGCCAAAATGGTTGACGAGAACCAAAGGGACTGGGACCGACATATCCCACTATTTTTAATGGCGTACAGAGCTGCCGAACATGCATCGACGGGCCAAGCCCCAGCCAAAGTCATTTTTGGAAAGACTATTCGTTTGCCAGCCGATATAAAGTTCGGAACACCCCCTGAGGAACCCCAAACGGTCTCGGAGTACGCAAGTGATCTAAGACAACGGTTGAGCCAGATACATCGGACAGTGCGAAAACACCTCGAATCGGCTACTGACCGCATGAAGACCAGGTATGATCTAAAAGCTAATTCTACTGGCTTCCAGCAAGATGACTTGGTGTGGCTTTATAACCCGCAACGGCGAAAGGGTAGGTCTCCAAAGTTGCAACATAATTGGGAGGGACCATACCGAGTTACAAAGCGAATCAACGACGTCGTATACCGAATACAGGAACATCGTAAGCCGAGAGCTAAAATGAAAATCGTGCATCTGGACCGTCTTGCCCCATATTACACCCAGGGAGAATTGACTACAAATAGCGACACATCTTTTGGGGGCGAAAAGAACTGAGGTGGGGGCAGTGTTACATGTACAAATA